>QLPN01000421.1:0-35534 GCA_003314395.1 Albatrellus ellisii
GGTATTCAGAGTGGAGTGAAGATGAGAGAAATGGAGGAAGGCAGAGGTGTTGGAGTGGGGTTGTAGTAAGTGAGTTGAAAGTGATCCAGGACATCTGAAATATATGCTGTCTGATCAATTTCCAGAATGTGCTTAGACCTGTCTTGAGTGATATGAAGACTGAGGTAAGAATTTGTTTCTCCTAGGTCACCCATCTCAAAGAGTTTGGAGAGAGTGGTTTTGACAGCTATGACCTCACTGAGGTTTTTCCTAAGGATTGTGAAGTTGTCAACATAGAGGATGATGATAAGAGGAGTGGAGGAGGAGGTGGAGATGTTGATACCTGAGTCTGCAAAGGCATGGGAAAAACAAAGGCCTAACATGGCAGTGTGCACTTATGGTGCCATTGACACAATGTTTGCTTTAAGCCATAAATGGCATTGTTGAGCTTACATACTGTCAGGACATACTTATTTTTCCTTTTACTTTATGATTTCTTTTACTCTTATTGCATAAGATCTACAAGAGATATCTTATCTCATCTTATCAGATCATTGGTAGATCTTATCATGATTATTTATGACTCATATCCATTTATCATCAGACTGATTACTGTACATATATGACTCATATTCTCACAGTTGCTTATTGATGCTGTGCAATGCTGTGCATTGCTTACTGATACTTCTCACAGATGCTGTGCATCTTACTTACATATGCCTGCCCTATAGTGACCACACATGGTCTGTGCACTGATCTCTTTAGTATATATGGCACTTCTGTAGCATGTATCCTTTAGCTTTATACATCTGAGATATCCACTACTTCAGTGTGACTCATCTTAAATGTATTGCCTCATCCTTTGCCAATCCCCTCTCTTCTTATAACTGTCTAGTATGCACCTCACACATACTTTGTCTTCTGGTCCTGGAACTATGAAGCCATGTGGTTGTGACATATAGATATTTTCTTTGAGATCACCATTGAGGAATGCTGACTTGACATCCATGGAGTGGATGCTAAGAGCAGCCAATTGGATGGTCTTAGGGAATGTTTGTGATAACGATACCCCTAGTAACAAGGTAGTTGTTGTGCACTTGGTAAGCATAGTAAACATTCCTGATGATGATGAAGAGAGGGATCATTGAGATTGTGATGAGAATGATACTGCCAATGACTAAACAAGGATCCAGGATGATGAGTTTAGGATGTTTTAACAACACTTAGTGACTTAGAGATCTTAGACTTGTTGACATGCAATGCTCTTCACACCAGCACTTGTGCCCCACACTTACATTACCTGAGCATGGTCTGTGCACCACCTCTCATTGTAAATAGGTACTGTAAAAGGGACATTGATAGTCAGTCAGTTTCTACCTACTCCCACATCATGGACAGTGTATCACTCCTTGTTTACATATATTCAGCTGTTTTTTTGAGTGCTTTTCTCCATCTCAGGCTTCTGCCTGCTCTGAACCCACCAAACCCCTTTCATCCTCCTTGAATGGAGTTATTTGACCTTGGGCAACCACCACACCATCATCATGCACTAAGAGGACTTAGTTCTTAGGAATTGAAGGGAGATGAAAGCAAGTTTAGGTCAAGTGCAGTGTAGGAGAATCCCTAGATTGTGAAGCTGACAAGACTGGGGTTTAAAGACCACCAGGTTTGTCCCTACTTATCCAAAATCAAATGTCCTAAAGATAGTACAAGTAATAAGGTTCACTGATCAATGATGATTGTGCAGCAATCAATGAAGTCATGTGACCTAAGACATGTCCATTGTAAGCTATAGTAAAGTAGCCACAAGTGCAAAGTGAATGAGAGGTAAACAAAAGTAAATAAATGATGAGATGAGATAAGTCCTTTTGAATTGTATAATAGTAGTCCTTAGCAAGTAAATTGTGAGGCTGATGCTAACATCAAAGCCAAACAACTGAAGAAATGACTAAAACAAACGAAGGATAGATCACACTTCAAAGCTAGCAGATATCCCAGATGATCAGAACTGGGGGATAAACACTAGGAGTCATCTAGTATATATAGTACTGTACTTTAGGGCAGGCATATGAACTAGCAAAGGCTGTGCAGTAGAGATAATAATAACAACCAATCAAAAAGAGGATGACTGATGTCTGCAGCAGGTGTGGGAATGATTGGTGATGCTCCACAGCAGTCATGAGAAAGCTGAATGAGCATCCACAGTAACAGTGAGAAAAAGAATCATAACTACTTCATAAAAAGGCCAATTGGAGATCAGACAACTGAAGTGTCATCAGCCGATAAAGACAAACAAGATGGATGCATGACCATGAGAATTGCTTCAATAGATCAGGAGCAATTGTAAGATCCATAGCAACAGAGACATAAGAAAAATAGCAAAAATGAAGAGAAAAATACAGAAAAGAATTAGTGGCCTGACATAAATGTTATAGCAAATAAGAAAAAGGAAGAAAGGTGCCTTACAGTACCTGGAGCTATGCTCACACTATAGTGTGTAAATAATAAAGTACTATAAGGGAAAGATCAGTCCTTACTATATATGGTCTATAGTAAATAAGATAAAAAAGACAAGACAAAACAACTCTGGTACAAGGTGCCTAAGCAAGGGCCTTGTAACAGTGGACTTCCCAGTCTTCTAAGGTGGCTATAGTGAGAGGGGTCCAGAGAGATGTAAACAAGTGACTAGGGAGAAGGTTTCAGAATTGTTAATGCTGTGCTGCTGTGTGAATCCTTTTGCAATGAGCCTGACCTTGCATTGGCCATCTGCTTTGTGCTTAAATACCCACTTATTCTTGACCAGGTTCTGACCTGCTGGTAGATCTATGAGATCCCAGGTGCAGAGTTTGGCAAGCATTTGGAGTTCTTGTTGGCATGCAGCAGTCCAGGAGTTGGTAGAATCAGAAGTGAGTGCCTGTTTAAGTGTGGGAGGGTTGAGATGGCATGGGCTAGGAGGGCAGAGAGTGAAGGCTGATGATGAGGAGTGATAAAGCAGTGTCAGACCCCCCTCACTTGCCATCTGCAACAGAGTGGGTGCCATAGGTGCTGTCATCAAAGCAAGCCAGGTGATGAATGGTGTAATGAGGGCAAAGAACAGGACCATGACCAAGCAACTCTGCACAAGCTTGTGAATACCCAGAGGTGTGTTGGTGAGCCTGCCCAAACCAAGCTGGATGCACAATGGGGTCTCAGGTTGGCCATGGTAAGTACACCAGGCATGCTGGAAAGGAGTCAGAGAGCTGATGGCAGGGTGATCATAGGAGGCACAGGAGGTGCAGCAGAGGCTGGAGAGGGCAGAGGTGCTGGTGGGGCAGTGATGGAGGCTGGAGAAGTTGGAGAAGGTGGAGGTGGAGCAGGAGGAAGGCCAACAGCTGGTGGAGAGGGTGAAGCAAGAGCAAGGTGGATGATTGGTGGAGTGGATCAAGCCAGTCCAGGGTAATGATGATGATGATGATGATGATGATGATGATGATGATGATGATGATGATCATCATCATCATCATCATCATCATCATCATCATCATCATCACTACCACCATCACCCCTACTGTCATCACCATCACTGTTGTTATCTGTGAGCCAACACCTACTAGCAAGGTCACACAGTCGTCCTATTGAATGAAAAGAGGAAGAGGATGATAGTATTGCAAGGACTAATGTGCTATGAAGCAGATATCCCAGAGGTACTGAGCTAAAGAACAAGTACACTAAGTAGAGTATATATAGTAAATGCATGTGTGCACAGACCACATATGTTACTATAGGGCAGGCATTTGGAAATAAGGAACAAGGATTGCATGATGTCATGCACAGCATTGCACAATCATCATGAGAGTATATGTCATAAGTAATTAGTAACTGGTTTGATGATGAATTATGAATGAGTCATAGATTATCATGAGAGATATAATCAGATGAGATAAGATGTATAGTATAGACCTCAAGTGATAAGATAAAAGAAAATCATAAAATGAAGAGAAAAAGAATGCATCCCAACATTATCTAGAGGAAGAGGAGGGAAGAGATCAAGGACATGTGAGGAGGGAGTGAGACATGGAATGGGGAGTTCATTGAAGGTAGTGGCATGACTGATGATGATTTTGTGAGTGGAGCCATCCAAGAAATGCCAACCTTGGGTGTCAGCTTCATATCCAATGAGGTTCATGGATTTGGCACAAGGATCAAGCTTAGTGTGAAGAGAGGGTCAAGTGAGAACATAAGCTTGGCAGCCAAAGATGTGAAGGTGGGAGATGTCAGGACTATAACCTGGAGACCATGCAGAAAGGGGAGTATTCCAATGGAGGTGATGCATGGGGGACTAGTTGTGGGTGTGTACAGCATCATGCAGGGCTGATTCCCAAAAGCCTGCCATCAGACCAGCCTGGTGAAGCATCAGCAGCATGTGGTCAAGGAGTGTTCAGTTCCATCTTCCTGCATGACCATTCTGTTGCAGGGAGTAGGGGATGGAGAACTTGTTGAAATATGGGCAAAGTGGAAAACAGCAGATTGATCATTAAAGTGTAGAGATAGGCTTGTGAGCCCAGGTGAAGATAAATGAGCCACAAAGACAAAGTGAAGAAGATATAGTAAGAGCTAGATAGAGTTTAAAAGGAGCTCAAACCATAAAGAGAAAAGAAATACCAATAAGATGAGATAGAGATACATATACTTAATAAGTAAACAGTGTGATCAGCATCATAAGGTAGTGAAAAACCAACAGCCCCCCATGCTGGGCACACTGAGGGAGATCAGAAGCAGAAGAGGGAGCCCCAGTTCTCTGGCAAGGACAACAGCAATGATGAGCATGCATGAAATGCATGACAGTGTGTGATTCTGGGGTGCAATGTGATGCATGCATGCCTGATGTGGTGCATGCAGGGTGGTAGCCAAAAAAATCCCTTTGTGATAAGGAATTGCACCATGAGATGCCAGAAGATGTATGGGTGCCAGTGCTTGAACTGCAGTGCTTGAAGCCATTGTCATTTGATGAGGCAGTCAGCTGTGTTGTGAAGAGCATGGCCACTACCCAGTGCATGGGGACAATTGCAGTGTCAGGGATGTCAATGATGCTGATGAGAGCAGCACAAGGAAGCAACATGGGTGAAAGAAAATGCATGACCCAGCAAGGTAGAAAAGAATGTGGGTGTCAATGATCCCAGTGGTGACAAGTATAATGAGGGTGTGCACAGTTGTGCAGTGCAGCTGGTACGCAGTGCAGGTTGAGTGTTGTTGTTGTTGTTGTTGTTGTTGTTGCTTGCATTGGGAGACCTTTGACTCTGTGCAGCCAATTTGCAGTCATAGTTGTTGCATGATCTAATCCAAGTCAGAGTACGATGAATTGTCATATTGTGGTGTTGATGTATGTGAGCCCAATAGGTAGGGAGGCATGTATCGTGCAATGTGCAGATGATGCTGCTCAATTGAGTCAGGTGCTTGCAGAAGAGCCCTTTGCAGTGGAGAAGCACATCTTGAGATGTTGGAGGTGAAGCAGCATGGTGAATATGACCAACACATGCAGTTGTGTATGACAGAGGACATGAAATGCTATGCAAACAAATGAGATACAAAATGAGCACAGAACTCAACTATGTGTCTGTGGCCATGGCAAGGGTCACTACTGCTGGGTGTCATGGGGACCATACTTATGTGTGGTCAATTAGCAAGACCAGATGCTGCATCCATGAGATAGTTGAGTATGAAGTCAGAGATGAGGAAAGATGAGAGGGTGATGAGAAAGTTGTGCAGAGGTGATGGTGAAGGTAAAGGTCCTCCGCATTAGAGCCATTGACTTCAGCATCCATAGATGACTGCACACCATATGCACTGTTGATGATTTGTGCAGGCCATCAGGTTATGCAACCTGGACACCATAGCAATTCTGGCATGACTGAATGGAGGGCATGGCATGGAGATGTTCATCTGGACCAAGATTCTGATTAGATGCATGGGGAGAAGTGGCAGTCAATGATTCCCTAGAGATAAAGGAGCTGTATGCTCCAGATAATGAGAGAGTGGTAAATAAGAGACTCATCAAGCCCCTCCATGATAAGCATGGTCTGGCTGAGTGAGACTAAGCAAGAGTGGGACTCTATCAAGTCCCTCCATGATGTGCACAGTCTGACTGAGTAGAGTATCCCAAAGACAAGAGGTGGGAGGCTACCAAGTCCCTCTGTGACATGCATGGTCTGACTGAGTAGGATTCCCAGAAGAGTGAGATGTGGGCTTGAACCACAAAGATAGATGGGCTGAGTCCTTGTCTGTCCCAAAGACTTCCAGGCTTTTCAAGAAGGTTTGTAGCCCACAAAGATAAGGTCACACACCATACATGCTGTCATCAAAAATGCACATGCCACTGAGCTTGGTGAATAGAGCATTGAGGTTGCTCCAGTGTGATTGGTTCCATGAAGAGGGTGCACCACATGTGTCCCTGATCTGTTAGGTATAAATCCCTGTCTGCAAAGATCACGGGTGCCAGTGGTGGTAGATTGGCAAAGTGTGTAGTGCATGTGCATTCAGGTGCAGGTGGTGGTGCAGAGGGTGGAGTGGCTGGAACTGCATGTGGCAGTGTGACATAGATAGGAGCAGCTAGTTGAAAGGGTGGTGAGGAGGATGAAGAGCTGGACAACGTGCTGACAAAGAAGGTGAGGGATCAGAATCTGAGTCTGAGTCAGGCTCAAGCAAAGCAGCCCCCACATCTGAGACACCAAATCATGCAGGCTGCTCATCAGATAGAAGATGCAGAGAGACAGGAGCTGGTGTAGGAATGGGAGTGGGAAACAATGGAGACTGGGACTCATCAGGAATGGCATCATGACTGACAACAAGTCAATGCCCAGCTCTATCCTAGTACTGTCAGGCCTTCATGGACAACTCATTCCCAACAATGAGGAGAGTGCATGTGTGTGTGTGTGTGCATCCAGCTTTGTGTGATGCTCTTCCAGCACATGGACATGTGTGAGACATCCAAAGACTCTAAAATAAGAAATATCTGGAGGCCCAGAGCACATCCAGACTGATGAGGGAGTCTTTCAACCCAAATGATGAGAGAGGGTGCATTCATGCTGTTGTCAAACTGTGTTGGTCATTGAGTCATGCAGTCAGATTGCCATGTAGGTTCTGGGGTGATTGGATCTGTGAGAAGAGGGCAATCTGATGAACCTGAGCCCATTTGGACAGTTGCTCTGTGAAGAAGAAGGGGTGCAGGTGCTGATGGTGGAAGATGAGCAATGCACATTGCATGAACATGTTCATGTTGAGGTGGCAGCACAGAGGGAGGAGTTACCAGAGTGGGTGCAGGAGCAATGAGAATCAGCAATGATGGCCAAGAAGGTGATGAGGATGATGATGACAATTATGAAGGAGCTGGGGATTCTGAGTCTGAGTCTGAGTCAGGCTTGAGCAGAGCTTCCTGGCCCCTTTGTCCAAGACACCAGAACACTCCAATGGCACATCAGCAAACAA
This sequence comes from Albatrellus ellisii, assembly GCA_003314395.1. Lineage (NCBI taxonomy): Eukaryota > Fungi > Basidiomycota > Agaricomycetes > Russulales > Albatrellaceae > Albatrellus > Albatrellus ellisii. The sequence goes on from QLPN01000421.1 coordinate 7,441, forward strand.
TTGTAGAGGGGCTGGTGCCAGTACAGTAGTGGGAGTGGGACATGACAGAAAAGTGACTCATCAAACACAGCATCATGACTGACAATGAGTTGGTGCTCCTGCCTGTCCCCAGAACCACCAGGGTTTTGAAGAGGGTTCATACCCAACAAAGATGAGGGCACATGTGTGTGTGCTGAGCTTCATGTGGCACTGTTTTTGGCATATATGCACATATGCTAGGCACCTGAAGACCTTGAAATAGGAAATGGTGGGGGGGCAGACCCAGACCAAAGCAAAGAGGGGGTCTTCCACCCTAAATGGCAAGTGGGCATGCAGTTGTAGGGATGCATGGCAATTTGTACTGCAAGCTCCCAGTATTCCACAGAAAGGCAGGTGCCATGCAGCATGGCATGCATGCAGTCTAATAGAGTCCAATTTCAGTGCTCTGTGGGGCCATTTTGTTGTGGCAAATAGAGTGCTGTGTATTGGTGTTCAATACCCAGTGCTACAAGTTTTTGCAATAATGTGGCATTGACAGACTCTCTGCCATGATTGGTCTATAGGACCTTGAGAGTGTGATTTGCCTGATTAGTGCTCCAGGCCATGAATGTGTCAAAGGTGGCAAGGGCCTGGTCTTTTCAGGATAGACAAAAGATCCTTCCCAGACCTGAAAAGTCACCAAGGAACATAAAAAGGTAGAGATGACCTTGAAGTGACTGGATGGCAAAAGGTCCAAGTGGACAAGATCTAGCATGGCTGCAGCACAGCACTTGGACACCCATGAGTCATGGATCCCAGCATGCATGGGCCACATGGAGCAAGAGGTGGCACATAGTTGATGAGATGGCCCTTCACTGTGGTAGGAGTAAGATGGTGGTGAAGAGACTTAACAGTATGGCCAAGACACATGTGCCAGATGTCAACAGTGACATGTGGTGTGGTTGATGTGATTGCAACCATTGTGGAGACATTGAGGTCAAGCCAATACATGCCAGCATGAAGAAGTCCTTTAACCATTCCTATTCCTGTGTAGCATGGTGTTTGCAGTTGCAGTAGCACCAGGAGATATGATGGAAGAGAAAGACAACAATGATGAAGACTCAACCACTGCAGAAACCTTTGCACCTCCTCTTGATCCACCTCCTTTCTTTCATTTGAATTTGGGGTGAAGTTTTTCAACAATGATTGACAGGGTAAGATGTCCCACTGCAATGTATGCACTTAAACTTCCCACAGGTAGTCTTGTGTGGTCCCGTTTGCACATGCAAGGCAGAGAGGGATGAGTTGAACAAAGAGTAAGATTTTGTGTTTGCACATGAAAGCCCTAAAAAGGAAAAAAAATGCCCACAGGGCCCATAACCTGTTGAAATATGGGCAAAGTTGCAAACAGCAGATTGATCATTAAAGTGTAGAGATAGGCTTGTGAGCCCAGGTGAAGATAAATGAGCCACAAGGACAATAGTCCAGAGGCCTAGAGAGCTAGAGGTATAGCTGTAAGATAGAGAAGATGTGTACCAGAGGGTAGAGGGTACACAGAAGACAGAGAGAGCTCAGCACATGCAGAAGTGCAAAGGTAAGACAAAGACAAAGTGAAGAAGATATAGTAAGAGCTAGATATAGTTTAAAAAGGAGCTCAAACCATAAAGAGAAAAGAAATACCAATAAGATGAGATAGAGATACATATACTTAATAAGTAAACAGTGTGATCAGCATCATAAGGTAGTGAAAAACCAACTGAACTGATGAGTAATCCCTTTAACTGAAAGAATGGTGTGCAGGAATATAGCAATGTACTTGCCCCATGATCAGTTCACAGGTTTTTGATGGTCTGTCCAATTTGGTTTTCAGCCCAAGCCAGGTATGCAGTGAAGGCAGCCATTAATTTGACTTCACTTAACTAAGACCTGGTAGCTCAGTGGTATGAGCACCCACCTGGAGTAAGGGAGGTCCTTGGTTCAAACCCAAGCCAAGTCACTAATTTGGCACTAGTGCTGCTCAACAGAGTTTGTGCAAAGTCTTTGGCAACAATGTGAGCATGAAAATGACCATTAGCTTTGTGCTTGAACACCCACTTGTTCTGGACAACCTTTTGGTCAGAGGGGAAATCAACTAGGTCCCAGATGCCAGAAGTTAGGTTCACATAATCCACTGCAACTTTGATTCATGGCAACCACAAAGGGTTGAGGTTTGAAGCACATTGATATTTGTTTTCACTTTATACAAGAATCCATTGACAATCATTCAGTTACTATAAAATGTCTCCCTTCCCCCTACATCACTGCTGATACCTTGACAAAGCCTCTTGCTTTTATTTTCATCATGCTAACTTTGGTTTAATCAATGTGTGTCCTGAGTAAGCAGGGGTGTTGAAATATTTCTTTCAGTTCCCTTTTTGGTTAATGCTTAGATACTCAAACACATACCAGCCACTATCTGCTATTGGTCCATGCACAATACTACCCTGGCTGTCTTCACAGTGTTTGTACTACAATAACAAGCACTTCTGCACTACAACTCCTCCACATGTCTGGGCTTCATCATGTTCATTATCATAATTTGCTGTGGTCTTCATAGATTCACACTGTTGTCAGGGACTGGAGTGTTGTTGAAGGATGCTGCAATGGCAGTGGCACTTGGTTGGTGTGGTCATAACAGGTCAAGGGCAAGGACAGCAGTACTGTTATGAGGTACTTGCTTTTGTACCTCATAATGTGTTTTCTTTTCCTCTTTTTCTTTTTTTCTTATCTTACTTACCAGTAAAGTGTAGTATTATTTACTACAGCTGTGAGCTTAGCTCCACTTTACTTAGTAAGGACTCATCTTTCCCTTATAGTACTTAAGTAGTTCCATACTAGAGTGTGAGCTTAGCTCCAAGTACTATAAGGTGTTTCATTTCATTTATCTTTATTTATTTATTTATTCATTTACATTTACTTGCTAAGGATTATTACTATATAATTAGCAAGGACTCATCTTCTTTCATTTTTGTTTATCTCTTGTCCACTTCACACTTGTGGCTACTTTACTCTAGCTTACTATGGATGTGTCAGGCACTGTTTTATGGTGCATTTACTCCATTATTTTGTTTCATTTTCTTTTATGTTTCTTCTGATGATCTGGTAAGATAAGATCTTGTTACCTTCTTGTTGTTCTATCTTATCTTGTTATATCTCACTTACTGTTGTTAATGGCCTAGACTATGAGGTCATACCATGAGGTAGCTGCATGGTACCATACTTACTGTGGGTATTGTCTAGTTGACCTGCCCTTTAGTTACTGTGATGGTCCATGCACTTATAGCTAGAGTATATAGAATCATCTTAGATAGCTGAATATACTCCAGCTTGTCATGGCTGCATTTCCTCTTATTTTAGTGTGAACTATTAGTTGTGTGTGCCCAGTCTCCCTTATGGGATATATGCAGACTCCAGTCTCATAGGATGTGTCTCTGGTCACATGACTCTGTTGATTGCTGCACAATTATTTGTGAACCTTGTTACTAGTACTATCTTTAGGACACTTGATTTTGTATAAGTCAGGACAAGCCTGGTGATCTTAAACCCCAGTTTTGTCAACTTTGCAATCTAGGGATTCTCCTATACTGTGCTTGATCTAAGCTTGCTTTCATCTCATTTCAACTCCAAAGAACTAGGTCTAAGATCTCTAAGTCACTCAGCATCACTATGACATCCTAAACTGGTCATCCAGGATCCTTGTTTAGTCATTGGTGGCATCATCTTTATCACAATCTCATTGATCCCTCACTTCATTGTCATCAAGAATGTTTACTACACTTATGAAGCACACAACGACCCTTGTTGCCAGGGGTATAGTTATCACAAACCTTCCCTAAGACCACCCAATAGGCCACTCTTAGCACATGGAGATACTAGGCATACAGTATGTATGCAGAGAGAGATGAAGAGTGCACTAAAAGGACCAGGTATGTCAGATGTAAGAAGAAGAGGGTATGCAGCTAGATAACCTACCTCAGACAGATGCCAGAGAGCTGAGGTGGTATGACAAGGGGAACAAGTGTGAGAACATACTTATTTTTCCTTTCATTTTATGATTCATTTCAATCCTATCACTCAAGATCTGTATGATGTATCTTATCAGATCTTGAGCAATTATCTATGACTCATCTTTGATATGTCATCAGGCTGCTTACTATACTCTTATGACCACATTTCTCACAGTTGCTTATTGATGCTGTGCAATGCTGTGCATTGCTTACTGATAGTTCTCACAGATGCTGCACATCTTATTTACATATGCCTGCCCTACAGTGACAGTGCATGGTCTGTGTGCTGATCCCTTTACTGTGTATACTATACTTCTGTAGCATGTATATGTCCAGCTTTATACATTTGAGATATCTGCCTTCTAGTGTGAATCATCTTAAGTGTAGTCATCCCCTCTCCCTCTTGCAGTTGTGACCTCACTATTTGGTGTGCACCTCACAACAAGATTATATAGAATTGCAGAAATAGAATTTGAGGGGAGTTGCAACTGTAAAGACAAAGAGATAGCCAAAAGAAGAATAAAGAGGGGTAGATAAGATGATGATAGGGTGTGAAGATCAAATGTATAAAGATAGATGTAGATGAAGATAAGATAGAAAGAAGATGTAATATCACATTCAGCATGGTCAGTGTTGCGTAGAGGACACAATAAGTCCAACACTAGCATCAAGACCAAACAACTGAAGAAAAGGCTAAACAATCAAAAAGGAAGATCACACTTATGCTGGTAGATATCCCAGATATATAAATCAGCTAAGTAGAACAAAAGAGAAAAGACACTACTGTACCTAGCAGATATCCCAGGTGATCAGAACATCACTAGAAGTCATATAGTATATATAACACTGTACTCCAGGGCAGGTTAATGAACTAGCAAAGGCTGTGCAGTAATGTTATAGATAGTAACCAATCAAAAGGGAGGATGACTGATGTTCATAGTAAGTGTGGGAATGATTAGTGATACTCCACAGCAGTCATGAGAAAGCTGAGTGAGCATCCACAGTAACAGTGAGAAAAAGAGTCATAAGTATCTTGTAAGCAGGCCAATTTGAGATTGGACAACTGGTGTGTCATTGGCCAATAACAATGAACAAAAGGAAACATGACCATGAGAATCACTTTGATAAATCAGGAGCAATTGTAAGATCTGTAGCAATAGAGTGATAAGAAAAATAGGAAAATGAATATGAAAAATAAGAGAAATGACAGTGGCCTGACAAACACCCCCTTCTTAAGGTGAGGCATCTCAACAAGTGAAAAAAGAGGAGGAACAAGCATGGCAAATGTCTTCATCTTCACCTTCCATTGACTTGAAAGGAATACCAGCAAAGAGTGACAGAGATAGAGGAATGATAGAAGAAGATTTAGGTAATCTTGTTAAATCTTCATATGATTTGGGAGTTACAACTCCATCATCATCTTCATCTGAGAAGTCATCATCTTCTACTGTCATGTCAAACAGAATGATGGACCATCTAAATACAAGTCTAGCTCCAAGGCTGGAGCACAACAAAACAAAACAGAAAATTTACAACATAGGGTCAATCATAGGGATATTTGAAATGAGGTGAAGCCTGGACATGAACAAATAAAGTATCATACTATAATGGATGAGCAAAAGAGGAGAAGTGCCAATCACACCAAATGCTGACTTTGTGACTCATGACTCAATTGTTACTTTGGCAGGCCTGGACCACACCTTGGCCTATACATCCTATCAGTCCTGCTCCTTGTTGGCCAAACCCAGTCCTGTATTTCAATGCCTAAGCAAATGTGTGATTGATGTGACTGCAGATGGTTGTCATATGTGGTGCATTAATGTCACTGTGTTCACCTGATGTCACTGATGGTTGCTTTCTGGTGTTATGTGTGCATGATGCTCATCAGTGTGCTACTCCTTCTGCAGTGATCATCTCCATGGTTGGAATAGCATGAATCATTTTGGTAAAATGATGCATGACAATAATTATGGAGTCATTGCCTTGGCTTTCAGGCAATTTGACAATGAGATCTGTAGAGATAATCTGTCAAGTGTGAGGCCAACGCTATGTCGAAGCCAAACAACTGAAGGAATGCTAAAACAAAGGACAATCATGCTTCAACTAGCAGATATCCCAGATATATTAGTGTATAGTAAAGAAGAAGAAAGAAGAGTACTGTACCTAGCGGATATCCCAGATGATCAGAACTGGGGAATAAACCGCTAGGAGTCCTATGTATATATAGTACCCTAGAACATGCACAGACCATGCAGTACAGTATAGGGCCGGAGAATGAGAAAGTAAAGTAATGATGCCATATCTAATAATAGAAGGGATGTGTCAGTGCTGACTGAGGTTCCGCAGCAACTGTGGGAGTGATTGGTGATATTCTGCAGCAGGTGTGAGAGAGATTGGTGAGCATGCGCAGTAAGTGTGAGAAAAGGAGTCATATCTAAAGATAGAACGGGCCGATTGGAGATCGGACGACATACGCGTCATCGGCCGATAAAGACGAAGAGAAAGAGTATGTGACCGTGGGAATCGCTTCGATAGATCAGGAGCGATTGTAAGATCTATGATGATATAGATGTAAGGAAATAGAGAAAAATGAAGAGAAAAATAAGGAGAATAATAGTGGCCTGACATCAAGGTCATGATGGAATCTTGTTAGGCATTAACTCCCCTTGTGGTTTCACAGGAAAGGTCTTTGTCCTTTGGCATCAGTAACATCCTTTGATATGCTTCTCTCCATAAGTGGGAACCAAAAGTGTCATTGAATGATCTCCAAGGTTTTCTTGTAACCAGGATGTCCTATGATTGGTGAGTCATGACAAGTCTTCATCAAATCTGTTGAAGATTCAGCAAGTACATACATGTATATACCTTTCCTTCGACTTCACCTCCCCATTTAACACACACACGCACTACTTGGATGGCACATACGTACCATCACACATCTTCTCCTCAGAATCCCTATGAGGCCGAGCACTTCTCACTCCACCCACATTTCCAGGATGATGCACATCCCTCCCACTTAGGTAGTTGTTGTTCTCCATTTTACCATCTCCGCTCCAACCCTACCTATCCAACACTACATAAGACAGACTCCACTTTACACACTCCTCAGACATCTTACACTTTGTCTGAGTGAGTACCCCTCTTACTCATGTCTTGTACTCCTCCTTACTCTACCTGCAGCCTCTCCATCTTACCATGTCATGGTGCCTACTGCACCCATGACCACTATTACCGCTGCAGACACTACTTCGATGTTGCTCAATATCATTTTTACTGTCCTGGTTTTCTTAGCCTGCCCTAGCCTGCATGCACAAAATCTGCATAACATGTTTCTGGAACATAGGGTTTCCCATCATAATAGAGTGCCTTCTTTTCATCTTCAGTCCATTGTATGAATAATGCAGCTTTCCTTGAGTCTGCATCCAACTTGTCCCATATGATATAATTGTGGTCATCTTTCTGATGGTCCATGATCTTCTTCATAATAGGAGGGCTCATTGCTGCAAGTGAAATCTTGTTGTCATCTTCTACCCCCTTCTTATGGTCTGAACATCTCAAGAGGAGATCAGGGCAAACATTGGTAGTGCCAGGTTTGTGGATCATGTCAATTTGGAAATGAGACAAATAGAGTGACCAATGAGCTTGACAATGATTGAGCTTCTGGGCCATCATGAAGTATTCCAAGTTCTTGTGGTCAGTGATCACTTGAACAGGGTGAATGGAACCTTCAAAATGATGATACCATACTTCCAGAGCATGGATGACAGCCAACATCTCTTTGTCATAGATGTATAATTATGCTCAGCAGGGACAAACCTTTACTGAGGTAAGCAACAGGGTGCCACTTGTTATCTTGTCAAAGCTGTGAAAGAACTCCACCAGTAGCATAACCAGAACTATCCACTTCAACTCTGAATGGATACTGCTCGTCTGGAAAGACCAAAACTGGTTCAGAGCACACAGAATTTTGTAAACAAGTGAAGGCCAATTGCTGTTCTTTGTTCCAATGCCACTTGACATCCTTCTGCATGAGCTCATTCAAAGGTTTAGTGAAATTGGAGAACCCAAGAATAAAACAATGATAAAAATTGCAGAAACCCAAAAGGAGTGGACATCATAAAGATTTTGTTGAATTGGCCAGTCTTGGATACCCAATACCTTGACTGGATCCATTGTGATTTTGTCAAAGGAGATCTTCAGGCCAAGGAAATTGATAGATGTTTGTTCAAACTCATATTTCACTGGTTTGAGATAAAGCTTGATATCTGCAAGTATTTCAAGTACTTCCCGTGTGACCTTCTGATGTTCCTCCAATGTCACTGCAAAGATGAAAATGTTGTCCATATACACCACAACAACTCCTCTGGAGATGAAACCACAGAACAGGTGGTTCATCATCATTTGGAATGTGGCTGGGCTATTACAGGGACCAAAGTGCTAAGAGCAGCCTATTGGATGATCTTAGGGAAAGTTTGTGATAACTATACCCCTGGTAACAAGGTAGTTGTTGTGCACTTGATAAGCATAGTAAATGTTCCTGATGACAATGAAGAGTGGGATCAACAAGACAGTGATGAGGATGATACCACTGATGACTAAACAAGGATCCAGAGTGATGAGTGTAGGATATCTTAGCAATGCTTAGAGTGACTTAGAGACCTTAGACTTAGTTCTTAGAGGATGAACCAAGATTGTAGCAAGCTTGGATCAAGTGCAGTATAGGAGAATCCATAGATTGTGAAGTTGACAAGACTGGGGTTTAAGACCACCAGGCTTTCAACTATTTATACAAAACTGGAGTTCTAAGAATAGTAAATGTAAAATAAGGTTCATGAATCAGCAATGATTGCACAGCAATCAATGGAGTCATGTGACCTGAGATGCATCAATCATACACTAATTGTAAAGTAGCCACAAGCAAAAGTGAAATGTGAGATAAATCAAGACAAATAAAGATGAAATGAGATGAGTCCTTGCTAATTGTATAGTGATGGCCCTTAGCAAGTGAATGTAGATAAAGAAAGAAAGATAGAGAAGAAAGGAAGGTGCTTTATAGTACTTGGAGCTAAGTTCACACTCTAGTATGCAAATACTAAAGTACTTTAAAGGAAATAAATAGAGTCCATACTATAAGTAGGAGCTAAGCTCAATAACTGTAGTTAATACTACACTTATAGTAAGATAAACAAAAGAAAAAAAGAAAATGCGTTATGAGGTGCCAAAGAAAGTGCCTTGTAACACAATGAACATAATGAGAGGTTTGAATAGACCTTTGTTAGTGATGAAGGCAGCCTGCCATTCATCACCATCTTTGATTCTGACATTGTTGTATCCCCAGCAGACATCCATCTTGGTAAAATACCATGCTCCTTGAAGACAATCAATCAGTTCTGAAATAAGAGGAAGTGGATAGCTACTCTTGATCATCATATCATTTAGCTTGCAATAATTTTCAACAGGTTGTAATTCTCCAGATTTCTTCTTAATAAAAAAGATGGGTGATGCCATTGGAGATTTTGAAGGACAAATACAACCCCTTTTCAAGTTTTCTTTGATGAATGACTCCAATTGTTTTTGTGCATCCAAAGAGAGACTGTAGACTTTACCAGTGGATGGTTTCACTCCTGGTTTAAGTTCAATTGCATGATCCCAAGGATGTCTAGGAGGAAGTGCATTGAAGGCATCTTTGTCAAATACTTGTTTAAAATGATGATATGCTTTGGGTATGATGTCTTCAAACACCTTCTTTAACTTCTTCTTTTCTGCCTTGGTGGCAAGGTTTTGGCTAATATTTTGAATTGCTGCCTTGAATTCCTTTTGATCAACCATGACCATCAATATCATATCATCCTTTTCTTCATTGGTGATTTGTTCTTTGGCTTCATCATGTATTTTGCAAGTTTGCTGTTTCATCAACTTCTTGTTTGGTTTCCATACTTGTCTATCAGCTTTGAGATGTACTTCACATCTGTGAGGGCATCTGGTGAAATGTATTTTTCCCTGAAACCAATCAATTTCAGGGTTATGGATTTTCAACCATGATTCACCAATGATGAGATTCTTTTTGCTTAAGTTATAGACTGTAAAAGTAGTGCACTCAGTATGGCCATCAATAGATATGATGAAATCAATCATCTCTTCAATAGATCCTCCTTGATTTAGTGTTCCATCAACATTGTAAACTGGAATGGGATGTGTGAGTTTTTTTGTGTTTAAATTGTTTTTCTTTACAAATTCTTTGTTGACATATAATCCTGTGGCTCCTGAGTCTAGTAGAGCATCTACTTCAAGTGTAGCTCCACTATCAACTGTTTTGATTGTGATTTTCAATTCAGGGAATTTTGTGATGTTGAAAATCTTCCTTTTTCTTCAAAGGAGGAATAACCTTTTGCACTTGATGCTTCACTTCAGACTGAGAGCAAGACAGAACAATGCATGTTAATAAATGTCAATACAAGCATTGAGACAATCAACATCCATGTCATCAGTCTGAAGCATAGAGAACCTATTGTAGGACAGTGAACTTGTGCTCAGTTCCCATCCAACCCAAAACCTGACTGTGAAGTACCACTCTTTGAACCACTTGGATCATTTAACTGAAAACCACATGCCTGAAACTCCTTCTGCATCTCAGCCAAGAAGTCTGCATCATTCAGTGCATGCATTTCTTGAATGGTCCTCACATCCCCCCTTCTTTTTTGTCCTTGAGGACATCTTGGTTCTGGACAGTCTCTTGCAAAGTGTCCTTCTTTTCCACAGTTGAAACAATGATGAGGACATGGTCCCCTTGCTCAATCAACATCCATTGGTTCCCCTACAGGAACAGCAGCTGTAGTAAACTCCTGACAAGGAGTGAAATTTTGCTGCTGTCCTTGAGGCCTTCCAAAGGATTGCTGTGGTCCTTGCTGCTGTCTTTGTCCCCAAGTCATCTCAAAATTCTGCATGTCCTGCCATGCATATGCTCACATTAGTGCTCATCTAAACCAACCATCTAAATTAGCAGGAATAGGCATCTACAAGTAGCAGGACTGGAGAAGAGGGCAATTCATCCCTTTCTTGAACAATGTGGTGAGCACTCCATCATTATATCCAGATGCTGTTTTATAGAGGACGACTTTATGATATGCTCTATATGCCTATTTTCCTGTGAGATTGTGGTCAGTCTCTGTTGAGCCATTTGTTCTTCATTATGATCTCCAAATGTTAATTTCATCAATGTTAGGAGACCATCAAAATCTTCAAATTGTTCTTTATGTCAAATATGGTTGACCCTATGTGCTTCTATTTGTCACAGAATTCCTTTCTTCCACTCTTTTGCATATCCTCCTTTGATGTATGACAATATGATAGTTATATTGTTTTCATCCTTGATTCTGTGTGTGCATGAAGGACAAGATACATTTGATCTAAAAATGATTGAAATTTCTTTTTGTTACCATCAAAGGGAGTTGGACCTGGGGTCAGTGGTCAATTCCTATTCCTGAAGTCCAACTGGTGTTAAGAGTGGCCTATTGGATGGTCTTAGGGAAGGTCTGATACAACTATACCCCTGGTAACAAGGTAGTTGATACACATTTGATAAACACAACAACCATTCCTGATGGCAATGAAGAGAGGGATCAATGAGATAGTGATGAGGATGATACCACTGATCACTAAATGAGGATCCAGTGTGATGAGTTTATAGATGTCTTAGTGATGTTTAGTGACTTAGGGATCTTTTAGACTTAGTTCTTAGAGATGAGAGTTGAAGTGAGTTTTGTAATGAGCTTAGGTCAAGCACAGTATAGGAGAATCCATAAATTGCAAAGTTGACAAGACTGGGTGCCAGTCTTTCAACTACTTATACAAAACTAGAGTCCTAAAGATAGTACAAGTAGTTTAGAGTTTATGGATCAATGATGATTGCTGTGCAATCACCAGGATCACATGACTTGTGACACATCCATAGGTATAGTAAGTGGCTCAGCCACTAATGCAAAATGAACTAGAGATAAACAAAGGTAAATAAAGATGAAAGAAATGAGTCCTTGCTAATTGTATAGTAATAGTCCTTAGCAAGTAGATGTTATAATAAATAAAGAAAGATAAAGAAAAAAGATAGGTCTTTATAGTACTTGGAGCTAAGCTCACACTTAAGTATGTAAATACTTAAGTACTATAAAGGGAAGAGAAATAAGTCCTTACTAAGCTGAGCTCACACTTGTAGTAATAATACTACACTTTACTAGTATGGAAGATAAGAGAAAAAAGAAAAAGGAAAGAAGAAAACTGTTACAAGGTGCCAAAGCAAGTACCTTGTAACAACTGGTATCTTCTGTCCTGGATAGATGATTCAATAAATTCATCATCACTTCCTGTTGCTGTTGGATCATTTTCTGCTGATCTGTAATCATCTTCACCATCTCCCCAAAACTCAGTTGATCCTGGTCTTGATCCATTTGTGCAAATGCTACAGATGGAGTTGAAGAGTCACTGCTAAGGCTGTACCAAGACTCATGATTTCTGAGTCTAAGTGGTGGGAGGATTCTAGTTCTTGATCTGATAAATTTATGAATTGATTCCTTGAGTGTAATTTTGGCACTTTGCTGCCTTCTCTGTGGTGGGGAGGGGACTGTTGTCTTCAACTCCAGTTGCTGTTGTGTTCTCATGACAGTTTGTTCTATTATCTGACAGATGATTTCAATGAGAGGTATGGTGCTTCTGTAATTGAGTCATGTCAAGTCAGTGGCACACTCAATCATACCAGAAAAGCACTATATTCTCAATAAAATCTGCACAAGATATAGAGGATGATAACCAACACCACAAAAACTTTGAAAAACAATATGTCTATGCTAGTATGTAGACATTTTGGGGCCCCCAGCAATATTAGAGGCAAAGTGATGATGTGGATTGATATGAAATGCACAGTTGGGGTGCAATGACAATTCAATGAGGACATGAGTGGGAGTAAGATGCAGGTTTTTGAAGTAGTAGGTAGAAACAATGTGGGAGGGTACTTAGCATGATACCTCTTATCCTGATCCTTCCACCACTCTGACCTCAGATCTGGGAACAACCACAGAGGGAATCTCATGTAGTTGGTGTTGGGTTCACCCCATCATTGCATAATGATGCATGTGTGCCAGGCAAGGAGATGACAGCAAAGATGGAGACAGATGACAGAGGGACAGCAGGGTGGAAGGAGAGAGTAGAAATTGACACACAGACCTCCATCTCAGAGACACTCTGTCCTAGAGTGAGTGTGAGGGGTGTGTGTTGTCAGGGCACTATTATTCTCTTTATTTTTCTCTCCATTTTCCCTATTTTTTCATGTCTTGATCATCATAGATCTTACAATTGTTCCTGATCTATCAAAGTGATTCCCATGGTCATGCATTCATTTTGCTCATATTTATTGGCCAATAATGCACTAATTGTCTGATCTCTGATTGGTCTGTTCTATTTCTAGTTATGACTCATTTTCTCACTCTTACTGCAGATGCTCATCAATCCTTCTCACACCAGCTGCAGAGTATCACCAATCATTCCCACAGATGCTGCAGAGCCTCAGTCAGCACTTACACATCCCCTCTATTATGAGGTGTGACATCACTACTTTACTTTCTCATTCTCTCACCCTATACTGTACAGCATGGTCTGTGCACTCTCCAGTATACTATATATACATAGGACTCCTAGTGGTTTATTCCCCAGTTCTGATCATCTGGGATATCCAGTAGTTTCTAGTCTCTTTTGTGTTTTACTTTACTGATTATATATCTGGGACATCTGCTAGCCTTCAAAGTGTGATTGTCCTTTTGTTGTCATTTGATTTAGCTTTCCTCAGTTGTTTGGCTTTGATGTCCAGTGTTGGCCTCACATGTGTAGAATGCATGGGCAGTCTTGTCAGGTTGTTTCTATTTTTCTCTTATTTTTCTTCATTTTTCCTATATTTCTTATATCTTTATTGTCATAGATCTTATAATCACTCCTGATCTATCAAAGCAATTCTCACAGTCATGCATTCTATTTGTTCATATTTATTGGCTGATAAGGTGCCAGTTGTCCGATCTCTGATTGGCCCAATTATGAAGTAGTTATGACTCTTTTTCTCACTAGTGCTGTGGCACCTTATTGTTCTCACACTGACTGCAGAGTGCTTACTTATTGTTCCCACTGTTGCTGTGCTTATTGTGCAGCACTGACATGTCCCTTCTATTATTAGCTATGACCTCATCTCTTCTTGTTCTCATACTCCAGCCCTATAGTGTATAGCATGGTCTGTGCACTGATTCCAGTACTATAAATACAGTAGTCCACTTAGCATTTTATCCCCAGTTTTGATCATCTGGGATATCCACTAGGTGCAGTAGCCTTTAGTTCTCTTCTTGTCTTACTTTGCTGATTATATATCTGGGATATCCACTAGTCTAAGCATGATTGTCCTTTTGTTTTAGTCTTTCTCCTGTTGTTCAGCTTTGACATAGTGTCAGCCTCACAAGTCCCAGCACTGTCTGAGGATTGCACAGATCCCCAGGGATTGGAGGAGAGGTTGGCAAGGTCCCAGGCAAATGTCCATGCTGCTGGATCCTCCTGTTGACAAAGATATGGGTCCAAGGATGCTGTGTGGAGGAGGTTGCTGGGTATGAGGTGGAGATAGATGGGTTGAACACTGTAATGTCCAACCAGGAGTCAAAGAGTAGAGGATGGTGAGCAAGGGATGTATATTGTAGTCTACAAGTCACAAGCACACTCACTTTCATGCTTTTGCCACTTGCAGTGATGACAAACAGTGAAAGAAGGGTGGGGAAGAAGGGAAATGTGATTGAAGAAGTGGCTGGTTCAAGAGGGGGGGGCTGTTAGCACAATAGTGTAGAAGGGGTTGTAGATGTAGCACAGGTAATGGCAATGTCTGGGAGGGAAGGGAGGTGGAATGAAGAGGTGAGGGTGGTGGCAGAGGAAGGAGTTCTGATCAATTGTGAGGCTGACACTATGTTGAAGCCAAACAACAAGAAGGACAATTGTGCTTAGACTAGTGGATATCCCAGATATATTCAGCATAAGGTAAGAGAAGAAAGAGAACTAGTACTGTACCTAGTGGATATCCACAATGATCAGAACTGGGGAATAAATGCTAGGAGTAGTGTAGTATATATAGTACTGTACTTGAGGGCAGGCATCTGAACTAGCAAAGGCTGTGCAGTTGGGATAATAATAACAACCAATCAGAAAGAGGATGACTGATGTCTGCAGTAAGTGTGGGAATGATTAGTGATACTCCACAGCAGTCATGAGAAAGCTGAGTGAGCATACACAGTAACAGTGAGAAACAGAGTCATAAGTACTTTGTAAGCAAGCCAATTAGAGATTGGACAACTGGTGCATCATTGGCCAATAATAATGAACAAAAGGAAAACATAACCATGAGTATTGCTTTGATAGATCAGGAGCAATTGTAAGATCTGTAGCAATAGAGCCATAAGAAACATAGGAAAAAGAAAAAGAAAAATAAGAGAAATAATAACAGCCTGACAACTTGCCCCATGGAAGTGATTCTAGCCTATGGGGGGATCAAGGTGAGCCATGAGGGTGGGTGGGCCCCTTTCAATCTACTTGAGCCTGGGGCAAGATGCAAGTATTAGAATGTGCAATTGCCAAAATAGTGACTTGGCTTGGGTTCAAACCAAGGACCTCCCTTACTCCATGAAGTGCTAAGAGCATGATGTGAAGCTGTACCTCAGAGACTACTGTAGAGTTGTAACTCTGCTATGAATGTTGTAGCTCTGTTATGACAGTGTAGTACATGTACAGGGTCAGGCATTTGACATTAATTGTACAGGTATGTCAAATTTCACTTGTCACTATCAAGACTTAGATCATGTTGAGCAAAATTGGTCACAACTTGGTCCTCAAAGAAATTGACTTATCATCCACTTCAGTTCACAAATTGCTTAAATGCCTCATAGCAAGACAGAATGACCTACCTGCTATCCAATGGCTTCATGCCTTCCACCAAGCATTGACCAAATCTTGGGGCATTGGGGATGTGGGCATAGGCAGTGGTCACTGCCAGTGGGTAATCCCCATGTTGGGCAGTGGTTGTAAGTCCTGCAGTAACCTTGATTTTGTACAAGGTTAGTGAGGTGCCTCTCATGGTAATTCCAGCCATGATCTTGGGATTGAGGGGGGGCTGGTTGTGGACTTGCACATCAGTCTGATTATTTGTAGTGAAGGCTGCAATGGCTTCTGCAATGAGTTGTAGGTAGTTCAGGATTTGAGGGTGACAAGTATCATTTATTCTCTTGCACAAGGAGCAAGATTCTGCTAAGAGCGGCCTATTGGATGGTCTTAGGGAAGGTCTAAAATGTTACTCCTGGTAACCAAGGTTTGGATATTGACTTGATGAACGTAATAGAGGTTTCTGATGATGATGAAGAGTGGGATTAACGATATAGTTATGAGGATAATTCCACCAATAACGATACGAGGATCCAGAGTGATAAGTGTAAGATGTCCAAGCAACGTTTTAGTGACTTAGAGTCCTTAGACTTTTAGTTCTTAGAGAGTGAAGTGAGATGATATCGAGCTTAAATCAAGTGCAGTATAAGGAGAATCCCTAGATTTGCGAAGTTGACAAGACTGGGGTTTAAGACTGCCAGTCTGTCAACTATTTATACAAAACCAACGATCTAACTATAGTAAAGTTGTGCAGTAAGGCGCAGTAAGTAAACGTCCATGTGATATAAGTGGCTCAGCCACAAGCACGTAATGAACCAGGTGTAAACAAAGGTAAATAGAGACGAGATAAATGAGTCCTTGCTAATTGTATAGTAATAGTCCTTAGCAAGTAAATGTTATAATAAATAAAAGAAAGATAAAAGAGAAATGATAAGTCTAATATAGTACCTGGAGCTATGCTCACACTTAAGTAGGTAAATACTTAAGTAAGATAAAAGAAAAAAAGAAAACATGTTATGAGGTGCCAAAGCAAGTGCCTCATAACAGATTCCAGGGTCACCAATGATGTACACATTTGCCTGGGCATTCCTGCTCTCACCACAAATGTTGAGAGGATTGTTCTTCCTTGACCAAAAAAACCTTCTTCCTGTAACATAGCCCAAGGAGTCCAACAGGAACACAGCAAAGTCATCAACAGCTGATTCATCTGCTTGAGGATAGGACATAGCAAGATCCATCAAATAAAGGAGTTTAAAAACACCATCATTAGCTGTGTCACTATCTCCTAAAGCCACAAGGACATTTGTCCAGGCTCAGGTGGACTTGGCAGGCATATTATGTCAATGTCTATAGCTTCATTGTTTACCACTGACCTTGATGAGGACCCTGATATGCCTGAGACAGCAAGTGTGCATGATTTGCCACATCATATGATTACACATATAATTACACTATATGATTACATAATATGATTACATAATATGATTACATAATATGATTACATAATATGATTACATAGGTAGTCTCATCTACATAAGAATAGGAGGTCAGTTTGTAAGTAGTCCCATATTAAGGAAAAACCAGTGTAATGAGGCTGACATATGGTTTTTTTTTGTGTCTGAAGTGCCACTAAAAAGACTGTCCTCCCTTGGTGTGGCATGCCATGCACAGCAGCATGGCACATGCATGTGGCACAAAATTCCTGTGCATGCATGGCAGTGCCACAGCACAGTGCACAGTGCAGCACATCAAAGTGACTTTATTGTTACAAGGCACTTGCTTTGGCACCTCATAACACATTTCTTTTTTTCTTTTTCTTTTTTATTTATCTTACTTACTAGTAAAGTATAGTATTATTACTGCAAGTGTGAGCTTAGCTCCACTTTACTTAGTAAGGACTCATATTTCCTTTCTCTTGTATAGTACTTAAGTATTCACATACTTAAGTGTGAGCATAGCTCCAGGTACTATATTAGACTTATCTTTTTCCTTTATCTTTCTTTTATTTATTATAACATTTACTTGCTAAGGACTATCACTATACAATTAGCAAGGACTCCCTTTTTTTGTCTTTATTTACCTTTGTTTACCTCTAGTTCATTTCGCACTTGTGGCTGAGCCACTTATATCACATGGATGCGTACTTACTGCGCATTACTGCGCTTGATTAAAAGCTCATTACAATCTTGCTTCACTCTCTCCGAACTAAGTCTAAGAACTCTAAAGTCACTAAAACATCACTAAAGACATCTTACACTCGTCAATCTGAATCCTCATATCATTATCGGTGGAATCATCCTCATAACCATATCGTTAATCCCAATCTTCATTGTCATTAGGAACCTCTATTACGTGCATCAAATGTGCGTTTCTATTCTAGTTACCAGGAGTAACAATATAGACCTTCCCTAAGACCGTCCAATAGGCCGCTCTTAGCACTCCTTGCCTCTCTCCCCCAGAACCTGTTAATATCAGCCCAGGGACCTCAAGGGGCAATGAGGGAAAAGAAGTGAACCAGCCAGGAATTGAACTCAGGACCTCCCACATACTAGAAGGGTGCTCTAACCAACTGAGCTACCAGTCCTTGTATATGGCAAAGTGGGTTAACCACGATGTGTTGCAAGATGGGCTTTGCTTGACTACCAACAACCCATACCCAAACATACCCATTGGCAAGGTTTGTGCTAAGAGTGGCCTATTGGACAGTCTTAGGGAAGATCTAAAATGTTACTCCTGGTAACCAAGATTTGAATATTGGCTTGATGAACGTAATAGAGATTCCGGATGACGATGAAGAGTGGGATCAACGATATAGTTATGAGGATGATTCCACCAATAACGATACGGGGATCTAGTTTGACGTAGTGTAAGATGTCTTTATTGATTTAGAGTTCTTAGACTTAGTTCCTTCTGAGAAGAGTGAGGTTATAGTGAGTGTAGGTCAAGCGCAGTGTTTAGGAGAAATCCCTAGATTGCGAAGTTGACAAGACTGGGGTTTAAGACCGCCAGTTTGTCAACTTTTTATACAGGATTTGGAGAACTAAATATAGTAAAGTTGCGCAGTAAGGCGCAGTAAGTAAACGAATATGCGCAGTAAAGCGCAGTAAGTACGCATCCATGTGATACTAGTGGCTCAGCCACAAGCGCATAATGAACCAGGTATAAACAAAAGTAAAATAGAGACGAGATAAATGAGTCCTTGCTAATTGTATAGTAATAGTCCTTAGCAAGTAATGTTATAATAAATAAAAGAAAGAAAAAAGGAAAAGGATAAGTCTAATATAGTACTTGGAGCTAAGCTCACACTTAAGTATGTAAATACTTAAGTACTATAAAAGAGAAAGGGAAATATGAGTCCTTACTAAGTAAAGTGGAGCTAAGCTCACACTTGTAGTAATAATACTACGCTTTACTTGTAAGTAAAAGAAAGAAAAAGAGAAAAAAAGAAACCGTTACGAGGTGCCAAAGCAAGTGCCTCGTAACAGTTTGTGCAAGTGCATTGTACTGACAATGATCACTACTCATATATGTCCCTGTCCATCAACCCAGGAACTCTGCACCTGTGAAAGAGATGATTGTCAGAAAAAAACATGGTAATAAACACTGTCAAAGCATTTAAGTGTAGATGCATAAAAATAGAAGAAAGTCAAAAACCAACATGATTGTAGAGCCAAAGTACTCAGCCAACTTGTAGGTGCAATGATACTCATGGATACAGTAGCATGATTCAATACAGAAAAACATAGTCTGAACATTCTGCTTAACATGTTATTGTCTAAAAAGATAGTATCAACAGAACTCACCAAGAGATTTGCAAAATATCAAGAGAGTAAACACCTGTTGCATTGAAATATGAACTAATAAGACATGATCACAGTTGTAGATATATGTAGCAACAGAGAATAAAAGGAAAGAATGATAGATGTAAACAGAAATGGATGAACAATAGGCACAAGGTTGAATATAATTTATAGTTCTGTTGACAGAGCACATGCCTGTGATGTTGTAGGGAAGTTGAGGGTCCCTATGTGGGTTGAGGATGAATGAAAGAAAGAAAGGAAAGAGGGCATGACATTCAGCTGCCAGCACACACCAGCACAGCACAGCACATGTGCATGCAGGAGGAATGTGCACATACCA
Source organism: Albatrellus ellisii (assembly GCA_003314395.1). Lineage (NCBI taxonomy): Eukaryota > Fungi > Basidiomycota > Agaricomycetes > Russulales > Albatrellaceae > Albatrellus > Albatrellus ellisii. The sequence continues at coordinate 27,528 of QLPN01000421.1, forward strand.
CTCAGTGGTAGCATGGGTGAGGTGTAGGCCACATTATTTGTATGGTAGTGGCATAGGCAGGTAGGGGGCTGTGTGCTGTTCACACAGTGGTAACATGGGTGCACAGGTCAGTACAGGAGGATGTACATACCAATCACCTGCATCATCTTCGGTGGACACAGGCAGTGAGCCAGCAATCTGCCACACCATGCTGGTATGGCAGTGGTGGGGTGTGCATGCAGGTACAGGGTATTGATTTTTCCCTTTCAGTTATCTGCTGTGCACTTCCTTACCACATGACTACCTTGTGTTAACTTACCTACACACTCTGTCATGCATGGTCTGCACACACCATAGGTCTTATGCTAAGAGCGGCCTATTGGACGGTCTTAGGGAAGGTCTAGAATGTTACTCCTGGTAACCAAGGTTTGGATATTGACTTGATGAGCATAATAGAGGTTCCAGATGATGATGAACAGAGGGATTAACGAGATGGTTATGAGGATAATTCCACCAATAACAATGCGGGAATCCAGTTTGACTTAGCGTAAGACGTCTTAGTAACTTTCAGAGTTCTTAGACTTAGTTCTTAGAGAGGAGAGAGTTTATAGTGAGCTTTTATCAAGCGCAGTAAGAGGAGAATCCCTAGATTGCGAAGTTGACAAGACTGGGGTTGAAGACCACCAGTTTGTCAACTATTTATACAGAACTAATGATCTAACTATAGTAAAGTTACGCAGTAAGGCGCAGTAAGTAAACGAGAATGCGCAGTGAAGCGCAGTAGATACGCGTCCATGTGATATAAGTGGCTCAGCCACAAGCGCGAAATGAACATGAGATAAACAAAGGTAAATAAAGACAAGAAAAGGGAGTCCTTGCTAATTGTATAGTAATAGTCCTTAGCAAGTAAATGTTATAATAAATAAAAGAAAGATAAAGAGAAAAAGATAAGTCTAGTATAGTACCTGGAGCTAAGCTCACACTTAAGTATGTAGATACTTAAGTACTATAAAAGAGAAAAGAGACTGATGAGTCCTTACTAAGTAAAGTGGAGCTAAGCTCACACTTGTAGTAATAATACTACACTTTACTAGTGAGTAAGAAAAGAAAAAGAAAAAAAGAAACTGTTACGAGGTGCCAAAGCAAGTGCCTCGTAACATCTTATCTCTCCTGGTCTGTGTGCCATGTACTTAGGTATTTAGAGTCTGGGTCTGGGACATTGTTCTACAGTCAGTTATCTACCCTTCTCCCTCATCATGGATTGGGCTACACTCCTTGTCAATTGCTATTTCACAATCATGATGTTGCTTCTTGCTTTACTTGGGCTTCTGCCCACACTCTACCCGCCGTCTCCTTTCAGGCCTCCTTGAGTGGAGTGCTAAGGTTCTGAGGACCACTATGCCACTCATTGCATGATTTTATCACAGGGTCCTGGTACAGTGGTGGTGTGGTTGAGCAGGTGGTGGCCACCCACTGTTGGTACAGCAGTGGTGCACAGGGCAGGTAGACAGCCACATGCTGTTGACACAGTGGTGATGTGGGCATGCAAGTCAGCACAATAAGATGTATGTACCAATAGCCCACATGGATGTGGGCAGAGCAGGTGGGCAAGTTGCCATGCTGTATTGGCACAGCAGTGGCATGGGTGGGCAGGTGGTGGCCATGTGCTGATTGTACAGTGGCAGTGTGGGTGGACAGGGGGTGGCATGCTGTGGAGACAGCAGTGATATGGGTGCACAGATGGGAATGGGAGAAAGGACATACCAGTTGCCCATGTTGTCTTCAGTGGACATGGGTGGCAAGAAAGCTGCCATGCTGTGCTGGTACAGCAGTGGTGCAGGTGCATATGCAGGTGCAGGTGGGTAAGCAAGGGGTGGTGCAGGCCTGTGCAGCCTCATGCACTGTGCAGTTGCTAGCTGGCACCTCCACCATGCAGTGCCTGTCAGGCATGCCATGGTGGGGGTGTGGTACTGGGCCACATGTGGCATGCTGTTTGTACTGTGGCAGTGCATGTGGTAGGGGACTGCATGCTGTTGACACAGTGGTGATGTGGGCATGCAGGTGTCAGTAAGCAGTAAGGAGTAGGAGAAAAATGGGCACACTTAAACATCTTCTCTGGGGGCAGCACCTTGAGTGGTGTGCCAAGCATGTCTGCCATTGTGGCATATACAGTGTTACCTGTATCACCTGCACATGTTCAGTGACCCTGTCCCCACACTCAAAAAGAAAAAACATGCACACCACCAACCCTGGATCATGTTGAGCCTGACATTTCCATTCCATGGGTATTGCAGGCTGCAGTTCCTAGTTCTGCAGTGAGTGGGTTCAGAAGGAGGGAGGGAGGGGGGGCACACCAGAAGATAATGATAGTACTGATGGTGTAACCCATGCCACAGCCTGCAGAGAGCATATCAGGGTCAGGCAAGTGGCCATGCACTGTTCATACAGCAGTGACATGGGCATGTGGGTGGGAATAGGAGGGACATACCAGTTGCCCACATCATCTTGAGTGGATGCAGGCAGTGAGCCAGCAAGCTGCTGTGCCATGCTGGTATGGCAGTGGTGCAGGCATGCATGGTCCTGGTACAGTGGTGGTGTGGGTCAGCAGGTGATGGCTGCCCAGTGTTGGTACAGTGGTGGTGCAGGAGGCAGGTAGGGGGCTGTGTGCTGTTGACACAGCAGCAATGTGGCTGTGCACTGTCTGCAGTGGGAACCCTAAGGAGATATTTGTGAGGCCAGCATGCATGGGAGAGCTCCAAATGCTCACATGTGTCCACAGCTATACCTGCTTCTGTGGTAGTTCTCCAAGAGTGCACATAATGGGGCCAGAATGCTCTCATCCTCAGCATGAGCAGTTGTAAAAAAGCGAGGATGTGCTGCTCAACAGTGCCACACTGCTGCATGCATGCCACACTGCTGTGTGTGGCACAACACACCAGGGGAGGACAGTCTTAGTAGTGGCACTTCAAACACAAAACAACCACATGTTGGCCTCATTACACTCAGTTGTTCCCTAATATGGGACTGCTTACAAACTGACCTCCCATTCTTAAGTAGATGGGTAAATACCTCCTTGACTTCCCTCCAATGCCACTCCTGCAGCACAACTGGCAAGTTCTTGGCAACCTCCTTCTGCATGATGAGCTTGATCATGACACCAATGACCTCACTCTGCAAGTTGAAGATCACTACTCCACCTTCAATGATGAGCAGAAGTCTGCCTTTGATGCTGTCATGGCCTCTGGTGATGGGAACCAGGGCAAGACATTTTTCCTCCACAGTGCAGGAGGTTGTGGGAAGACATACCTGTACAACAACATTGCTGCTGCTGTGCATTCCAAGGGCAAGGTTGCTCTCTGTGCCACCTCCTAAGGCATAGCATCACTTCTCCTGGATGGAGGTCACACTGCCCACTCTCACTTCAAGATCCCCATCTCCCTCCATGAAACATCCACCTGCAGTTTGAAGTGCAACTCTGACCATGAGGGGCTATTGAAGGAGACTGGGATGATCATCTGGGATGAGGCACCTATGCAGCATTGCTATGCTATGGAAGCTTTGGATCACACCTTGCAAGACCTGCTGGAGGATGTGGTTGTATTTGGAGGGATCACTGTGCTCTTTGGTGGGGACTTTCACCAAATCCTGCCTGTTATTCCCAAGGGCTCCAGACAGCAGATAGTCAATGCCTCCCTCTGTTGCTCCCAGCTCTGGAAAAGCATCACCATCCTCCACCTCAAGCAGAACATCTTGACCACAGTGCTGCTCTTGCTCAGTGGTTGCTTCAAGTTGGTGCTGGAGGCCCTAACCCATCCATCAAACTCCCCACCAGCATGTCCCTCTCAGAGAACACTGTCCAGATGCTCATTGACTCCATCTACCTTGAGATTGCAGATGCAGAGGAGAAGCCTCACCAATATTTCCTGGAGCACACCATACTTTCCTCCAAGAATGACACCATTGATGAGCTCAACTCTGCCATCCTTGCCGAATTTCCTGGGGAAGACACCACCCTCTTCAGTGTTGACAAAGTCAAGAGTGGCCAGGAAGACTATCCCATTGAATACCTCAACTCCCTCAATGTCTCTGGCATCCCCCTTGCCCACCTTCATCTGTCCCCTCATGTGCCTCAGGAATATGGACCCATCCCATGGACTCTGCAATGGGACTCACCTATTGCTGCTGGAGCTCAAACCACATGTTCTCAGGTGTTGCATCTTGGGTGGCAAGCATGCAGGCAGGGTTGTGTTCATCCCCAGGATGGTTTTGGAGCCCTCTGAAGAGTTACTGCCCATCCCTCTATCACACCACCAATTCCCAGTTCACCTTGTCTTTGCCATGACCATCAACAAGTCACAAGGTCAATCAGTCAGTCATGTTGGATTGGACTTGCACTCTGGAGTTTTTGCCCATGGCCAACTCTATGTTGCATTGTCATGCTGTACATCTGGGGACAGGATCAAGGTCCTCTTTCCTGAGGGTTCCCAGGGAGGATCAGCCTTGAATGTGGTGTATCCTGAGGTTTTGCAGAATATCTTGGCAGGCCCTTGGTGTGTTTTGTTGCTAATAGACTATATAACACTTTCTAATTCAATGTGGTATAGCAGAAGCAGCAGCAACAAAACAGGGAGTGGAGTGTTTAGGCAAGATTGGTTTCAGTACTGGATTGGTAAATTGCACTTACCTATTTTCTCCCCTCCTAGGTGAGGGCACAGAATTTATGGTGGAAGGGAGGCGATTGGGATTGATGTACTGGTTTGGAAATTGGTGTTGGTTTGTGAACTTAGATTTGTCTGTAAATGGGTAGAGCACTGTTTCCTTTTATTTTCTGTTGCAATAACCTATGTATACTTTCACAGGTAATGTCCTATTACTCCATGTTGCAATGCAATAGGATAGGTCTCTACTCCATAGCTGGAGAGGCAATTGGAATTGGTCTGTAGGTTGGGATTGGTCTGTAGATAGATAGAGGATTATTTCCTTTTATTTTCTGTTGCAATAAGCTATGTATACTTTCTCAGATGATGCTTTATAATTCAATGTTGCAATGCAACAGGTTTTTACACTAGTAATATAGATGAGATGAGATATGCTTTAGAGTCTTTAGATGGGGCTATTACATTCATAATTTGACTGCTGACATGCTAATGAGTTATAATCTGTGCCTGATGTTGATGACTATATGCTTATCAATGTTCTCCTTCCCTTTTTGGTGATCTACTGTACACACACACACATCTTCATACACATATGTACACAGTTCAACTGTCCATAGTTCTCTGGTCTGTGCACTACTCCTTTCACTATAAATAGGTAGTAATTCCACTATACTACAATAAGAACTATTCCAGTTCTGCTCCTGTGTATGACCTGTGTTCATCAGGTTATGGGCCCTGCCCAGTAATATGTGTTGTGCAGGGCTGAAGGGGAAAAACAACCACAACCACAACAGTTACTGGAGGGTGCAAGTTGTAAGATTCTCTAGACACCAGGGTAGAGAGAGTTTAGTAGTTAAGGGCAATAAACATGATAGCACAATGTGACTAGTGCAACAAATGGATGATATGATGCAACACAACACAAGGGAGAACACAATGGAGAATGCAACACAATGGAGACTAGATGTGATGCAATGGAGAATGCAATGCAATAATAGACATGACCTATGAGGAATGCACACTTTCTTGATAGTGGGAAACATGGAGGGAAGCCCAGACTGCACTTTTTCACAATGTGCTTGGATGGGGAAGAGAAGTCAAATTGTGGGTGGGGGGAATCTGTTCTTTCTCACTGACAATGTGCTATCTAAATACAAGTCTAGCTCCAAGGCTGGAGCACAACAAAAAATTTACAGTGCAGGGTCAATCATAGGGATATTTGAAATGCAGTGGAGTCTGGGTGTGAGTGAATAAAGTATCATACTATGGTGGATGAGTGAAAGAGGAAAAGCACTGATCACACCAAATGCTGACTTCACAACTTGTGACTCCATGGACCATGTCTTGGCCTGTACAGCTTATTGATCCTGCTCCTCATTGGCAAAAGCCAGTCCTATAGCCCAATGCCTAAACAAGTGCATGATTGATGTGGCTATGGATGATTGTCACATGCAGTGCATTTATATCACTGTGCTTGCTTGGTGTCACTGATGGTCATTTTCCAGTGTTACATGTGCATGATGCTCATCACCAGGTCATCAGTGGCACTCTTCTCTCAACTCTTGCTCTCACACTCTTAACACTACTACAGTCCTCCAAACTCATCCTCATCCTCACCATACTACACCTCATACAAACATCCACTTCCGTCTCAGTACCCAAAATCAGCATCACTCTAGAAGGCTCAACAAACTACCATCAATGGGCCAATGTTGTGAAGTCAGCCCTTATCATCATGGGGGTATGGTATACTATTTCAAAACCTGCAATTGCACCTGTCATCAGCACCACTGATGTGCCAGGAGGCCCCCCTATCGAAACTACTACCAATATGGAAGAAATACAACTATGGCATGACAACAATGAAATCACCAAGGCCATAATTTCCATGCACTGTAGCTTGCAACCTTCCATCCTCATTTCCTCCAAAGTAATACTCATGTGATGAGCATGGGAGCTGCTTAAAATGACCTATGGATGGCAAACTGCAGTAGCAGCCTTTGTTGAGTTCCAATCCATGTTTACATGCAAATTTGATCTCCACTCACCTATTGCTCCTCAAATTGACACCCTCTATATTGCACAAGACAGGCTTGCAGCATCAGGCATCAACATCAGTACTCAGTAAATGTGCTTCATCTTACTCCATGTGCTTCCTGCTTCCTGGGGCTCCTTCTCTTCAGCTGTCCTGGCTTCCTCCAATGCTGAGGCACTAAACCTTTCCACCATTCACAGACAGATCCTTGACAAGGAAGCACACCCCAAGCCATCATCAGCTCTTTCTGCTTTTCAGTCAACCTCCACTCTGGGATGTCACAATGGATCCTTCTGCACCCATTGCAAATGAAAGAACCACACTGTTGACAGCTGTTGGGCTCTGCATGGCATGCCCAATGATGTGAAGGCTTGATTAGACAAAAAGAATGACAGGGACAAAGGTGGGGGTGTGGGAGCAGCAGGAGTAGCAGAACTAAAGGCTAGCTTACATGTGTTGTCTTCATCTGCCTCAGTATTTGATGCTTGCTACTATGACCAAGAGCCCAGTGCATGGATGCTGGACTCTGGCTGCACTGATCACATCACACCCCACAAAATGACTACACCTCCATTACCACACAAAGTGTCACTGTTGGTGATGGGTCCACTATCTCCTGCATTGGGAAAGGCACATGCACAAGGCAACATATCCTTCCTGATGACACAAACATCTCACTGTCACTTTCTGACATGTGTCATGTGCCTGGGGCATCTGGACACTTCCTTTCCATTAGTAAACTGGATTGGTTGGGTTTCCAGATCATCTATGAGGGTGGAACTTGTACCATCTCAAAGAACGGGTGAACATTTAGCATAGGAAAACTTTGGAATGGCACTTACTGGGTTGATTTGGCACCTATGGCACTTCTCCATGCCATGACCTCTCCCACTGTTTGGCTTTGGCATGAACACCTAGGGCACCTATCTGAAGCTGTGGTTGTGTGCATATGACCAGACCAACTCACTGGATTCCCTCCTCACATCATCCTATCCTCATCCTCTCCTTGTGCCAGTTGCCTTCAGGGCAAATTCCCTTGCTCACCCTTTCAACTCTCCTGGACACATGCTGACAGCCCACTCAACCTCATCCATACAGACCTGGTTGGTCCCATTGGTGTGTCATCTGCTGGTGCAGGCCATTCCTATTTTGCCACATTTCTTGACAACTGCTCTGGGTTTGGTGTAGTCTATCTGCTCAAGTGAAAGGATCAGCTGTTGAGTGTGCTGGAACACTACTTGGCCTGGGTGCACAACACCTGTGGTTGCTGGCCCACTGCTCTCTGCTCTGACTGAGGGGGGGAATACCTTAATTCTCATGTCACTGGGCTTCTAG
>QLPN01000423.1:0-26352 GCA_003314395.1 Albatrellus ellisii
GTTTATCTCTCATTTCACTCATGCTTGTGGCTACTTTACAACTAGCTTACTATGGACACAACTTGGTCACATGATCTTGTTGATTGCTGCATGATCATCATTGATCAGTGAACCTTGTTTACATTTACTATTCTTAGAACTCCAGTTTTGTATAAGTAGTTGAAAGCCTGGTGGTCTTAAGCCCCAGTCTTGTCAACTTCACAATCTAAGGATTCTCCTATACTGTGCTTGATCTAAAGCTCACTACAATCTCACTTCATCTTTTAAGAACTAAGTCTAAGACCTCTAAGTCACTCTAAGTGTCACTAAGACATCCTAAACCCATCACTCTGGATCCTTGTTTAGTCATCAGTGGTATCATCCTCATCACTATCTCATTGATCCCACTCTTCATCATCATCAGGAACATTTACTATGCTTACCAAGCACACAACAACTACCTTGTTACCAGGGGTATAGTTATCACAAACCTTCCCTAGGACTGTCCAATAGGCTGCTCTTTGTTATGAGGCACTTGCCTAGGCACCTCATAATGATTTTCTTTTTTTCTTTTCTTTTATCTTACTTACTATAAGCATAGTGTTAACTACAGCTGTGAGCTTAGCTCCAACTTATAGTAAGGACTCTACCTATTTCTCTTTATAGTACTACAGTATTTACATACTGAGCTGTGAGTTTAACTCCAAAGTACTTTAAAGACTTATCATTTTCTCTTTATCTTTCTTTATCTATTTACATCTACTTGCTAAGGACTATTACTATACAATTAGCAAGGACTCATTTCATCTCATCTTTGTTTATCCTTGTTTACCTCTCATTCACCTTGCACTTGTGGCTGAGCCACTTACTATATCCATGGACACATTATAGGTCATGTGACATCATTGATTGCTGCACAGTCATTGTTGATCCATGAACCTTATCTACTTGTACTATCTTCAGCACTCTAGTTTTGTATAAGTAGTTGAAATACTGGCGGTCTTAAACCCCAGTCTTGTCAACTTCACAATCTAGGGATTCACCTACACTGTGCTTGACCTAAGCCTGCTACAACCTTGCTTCCCATCCTAAGAACTAAGTCTAAGATCTCTAAAAATCACTAAGTGTCACTAAGACATCCTATACTCATTACTCTGGATCCTTGATTAGTCATTGGTGGTATCATCCTCATTGCTATCTCATTGATCCCACTCTTCATCATCATCAGGAATGGTTACTATGCTTATCAAGCATGCATCAACTACCTTGTTACCAGGGGTATAGTTATAGCAGACCTTCCCTAAGACTGTCCAATAGGCTGCTCTTAGCACTCTTAGCAGAGGTTTGCAAAATGTCAAGATAGAGTACATACCTGCTGGATTGAATTTTCAACTAATAAGACAGCACTGCAGTGCTAAGAGTGGCCTATTGGATGGTCTTTAGGGAAGGTCTGTTATAACAATACCCCTGGTAACAAGGTAGTGGATATGCATTTGATAAGTGTAGTAACTGTTCCTGATGATGATGAAGAGAGGGACCAATGAGATAGTAATGAGGATGATGCTGCTGATGACTAAACAAAGATCCAGAGTGATGAGCTTAGGATGTCTTTAGCGATGCTTAAAGTGACTTTAGAGATCTTAGACTTAGTTCTTAGAGGGAAGTGAGTTTGTAGCAAGCTTTAGGTCAAGCACAGTATAGGAGAATCCCTGGATTGTAAAGTTGACAAGACTGGGGTTTAAGACCACCAGTATTTCAACTACTTATACAAATCCAGAGTCCTAAAGATAGTACAAGTAGTTAAGGTTCACTGATCAACAATGATTGTGCAGCAATCAACAAGATCATGTGACCAAGTCGCATCTGTAGTAAGCTAAGTAAATGTAGCCACAAGTGCAAGTGAAATGAGAGATAAATAAAGATGGCAGAAATGAGTCCTTGCTAATTGTATAGTACTAGTCCTTAGCAAGTAAATGTTGTAATAAATAAAGAAAGATAAAAATGAAAAGATAAGTCTTTTATAGTACTTGGAGCTAAGCTCACACTTAAGTATGTAAATACTTAAGTACTCTTAAAGAGAAAGGAAAATGAGTCCTTACTATAAGTAGGAGCTAAGCTCACTGCTGTAGTTAATACTATGCTTATAGTAAGTAAAATATAAGAAAAGAGAAAGAGAAAAAAGAAAAGAAAAGCATTATGAGGTGCCAAAGCAAGTGCCTCATAACATGCAGCACATGGCAGTGGTGAGCAGCCAAGTGGATGCAGTGTGGGGGTAGAAGCTCAGGTGTGATGAGCAACCCATAGATGCAGTACATGACAGTGGTGGGCAGCCAGTATACATGCAGCATGGGGGCAGTGAGCAGTAGTGCAAAAAGCCAGGATGTGCTGGCACACTGGGTCATACACTGCATGTGGCATGCACACAATTGTAGTGCTGTTTCATGAACCATGTGGTTTTTTAACTTATGACCATCCCCCCATTCTAATAGTGAGATGGGTATTACACCACCCCATATCAATGCTACCAGTAGCTGGACAGCTTGGAGTCATTTTCTATGTATGTTACAAGCACTTGCTTGGCACCTCATAACAGACAGATTTTCTTTCTTTCTTTTTTCTTTTTTATCTTACTTGCTATAAGTGTAATATTAACTACAGTTATGAGCTTAGCCTCAACTTATAGTAAGGACTCTCTTTTTATCTTTTATAGTAGTACAGTACTTGTACTGAGCTGTGAGTCTTACTCTAACTACTATAAAAAGTACAACATCTCTATTTCTCCTTCTTTATTTTATTGAAGGAGGTTGCTTGGAAAGAGTGTGGCCAACTGTAGAAAGAAGAGAATATATTCTACAGGAAGAAATAGTGAGAAGTCATAAATGCAAATGATGTAGGAGTAAGTACTGACCTCAATCTCTTTGTAGAAGACTGAGGAGAAAGAAGACTATGCAAAGAAAATTTTCTATAAGTAATGGGTCTGTCCATATCATCCCTGAGTCCTGCAAGAAGTCCATGTGGCACAGTCACCCAGTCATGTTTTTGGAGTTGTGCAGTTGCACATTTGCTGTCACACAGTTGCATGCTCACTGTTGCATGTCACTGTAAACTCCAACATGCCCACTCAGCTAGTCTGCCAGTGAATGCCCATGCCAGAGCAGAACTGCTCATGCTTCTGCCATCCTAGCCCCTTTGTCAGCACATCTGTGACCTGCTCACCTGTTGGAATGTACTCCAATTCCAGTTCCCCACCAGTGTACTTCTCACATAAGAAGTGATACCACATATCAATGTCTTTGGTACACATGTGAAAGGCTGGATTTTTTGCAATGGCAATGGCAGACTGATTGTCAATTTGGAGAGTTGTAGGAGAATCACAAAGTTTGCCAAGCTCAGAAAGGAGGGTGCAAAGCCAGACAGCTTCTTTTGCAGCATGTGCACCTGCAACATATTCAACTTCTGTGCTAGAGAGTGCTGTTGAGGCTTGCTTTTTGGAGCTCCAGCTAATTGTGCCACTGGAGAGAATGAAGATGTGTCCAGAGATGGATCACCTGTCATTGATGTTGGCTGCTCAATCAGTGTTGAAAAAGCCTGTTAACTTGCCAGGGGAGTTGCCATTGAAGAGGAGTGTATGGTGTGCTGTGGCACATAAATACTGGAAGGTCCAATTTAAAGTGCAGAAATGCATGTCACCTGTTGTGGTATATTGGCTGAGTATGCCAATGGTATACACTAAGTTGGTGCTAAGGGTGGCCTATTGGACAGTCTTAGGGAAGGTTTGTGATAACTATACCCCTGGTAACAAGGTAGTTGTTATGTGCTTGAATCACATAGTAAATGTTCCTGATGACAATGAGAAGAGAGGAATCAACAAAATGGTGATGAGGATGATACCACTGATGACTAAATGAGGATCCAGATCAATGAGTTTAGGATATCTTAGTGATGCTTAGTGACTTTAGAGATCTTAGACTTAGTTCTTAGATGTTGAAGCAAGATGATGGTGAGCTTAGATCAAGTGCAGTATAGGAGAATCCCTAGATTGTGAAGTTGACAAGACTGGGGTTTAAGACCACCAGGCTTTCAACTACTTATACTAAAGAAAAGTCCTAAAGATAGTACAAGATAATAAGGTTCACTGATCAGTGATGATTGCACAGCAATCAACAAAGTCATGTGACCTGAGATACATCTACTTAAGAATGGGAGGTCATTTTGTAAGCAGTCCCATATTAGGGAAAAACTGAGTGTAACAAGGCTGACACATGGTTTTTTTGTCTTTGAAGTGCCACTACTAAGACCGTCCTCCCCTGGTGTGGCGCACCACATGCAGCAGTGCAGCATGAGTGTGGCATGCCACACCCAGCATGCCAGCACAACAAGTGGCACTGCACAGCACATCCTGGCTTCACACCCTCCCTCCCATCTTGCTCACCACCCATGTCCACTCAAGAGGACATGGCAATTGGTATGTCCCTTCCTCTGTGCCCATCCATGTGCCCACACTGCCACTGTGTTAACAGTGTGTGGTCCCCTACAGCATGTCAGGATTCATATAGTATCATTCTTTTCGATCATACCATCTCTGTGGCCAAAACAAATGACTTCACGAGCACACCTGATGAACTCCTTGATGTCATTCTCCAATACCATGTGGATGGTCAAACTGATTTTACTTCAGCACTGAAAAAGGGGCAGGATATCATGATTAAAAACTGGAACACTGAGTGGTAATCCCTACAAAACCCCTCATATTATTCAAGCTCACAACATTGTTAGAATGCCTGTCATGATATTTTTGTCTGATGGTATATGCTTGGTAAATGATCAAACAGTTCATGATTGATGTCATGAAGCAGTAAGCCATGGGTTGGTAACATTTCTCCAGTTGTTGGATGCATAGTCTAATTTATTTGATAGAAAACCATTATCATTCCAGGCGATTTTGTTTGGGCAAGACTCCACCTCATCCTCTCTGTGCAGGATGGCACAAATAGCACTTGGAGCACAGCATGAGTGCAGCATGCCACACCCAGCATGCCAGTGCAACAAGTGGCACTGCACAGCACATCCTGGCTTCATACCCTCCCTCCCATCTTGCTCACTGCCCATGTCCACTCAAGAGGATGTGGCAATTGGTACATCCCTTCACTCTGTGCCCACCTGTGTGCCCACACTGCCACTGTGTTAACAGTACATGGTCCCCTACTGCCCATGCTGCCACTGTACAAATGGTGTGTGGCCACTACCACCCCACCCACGATACCACCACTGTACCAGCACAGCATGGCAACTTGCCTGCCTGCCCACCCCACCCACATCCACTCAAGAGGATGTGGTCAATTAGTAAATTCCTCCCTCCTTCCCTCTTCTCTCCCTCTCTCTCTCCCTCTTGCTCTTTGCCTGCCTACTTTATGGATGTGCACAGGTGATGCAGGTAACACTGGGTATACCACAATGGCGAACACACTTGGCATGCTGCACAAGGTGCTGCCTTCAGGAAAGATGTTTAGGTGCATCCATTTTTCTTGTGCTCCTTTCTGCATACTGACACCATGAGCATGCACATCTGCACAGCCTATCAACATGGTAAAAAAAAGCGAATGGTAAAATTGAAAGTGCCAGGCACATGAGGCAGTGCATGTGCATGTGTACAGTGTATGAAGTGGTGTGTATCTGTCCAACTGGTGAGTGTCTCCGAGCCAAGATTTGGTTCAGAATACCAAGTCAAAGCTAACCCAAAAGCTAATGAGCCACTTCCAGGAGGTTTTCATAGGGGACAAACTTTTGTGACAGCAAATGGCAATGGCACTCCCCCACTGTCTTCAAAAATGATGACCCACAAGTACTACAGACTCAGTTTACATAGAGGGACTATATGTTCCATCATCAGAACTATCAATTACATTCAAGTTGTGCCTATTGTACATCTACTTCTATCATTGTGATAATTATATATACAATTGCAATCATACAACACATTTATACACTATCTACAAAACCCTTAATGAGTTCTGGTCACACATGAAGCAGTGTGGTGCAGTGTGGTGAAGTGTGCACACAAGCCCCACACATATATTGATGTGGCACAGTATGTGTGGCACATCATCAAAGTGACTTCATCAATTTCTCTTCTTCCCTCTTTCCACCTGCCTACTCTGAGCTTTCTCTGTCTGGCTTATCTTATTAAACTGTTTCTCTCTTTTGTGAAGAAACATTTTGCTTCCTTTCTGTCCAAAGCTTGCTTTGGGTGGTTCTTTCAGAGAGACCAAGCCTATAGATTTGTGAAGTCTACCAGCATGGCCTTAGTTTGCTGTTGCCAAAGGTAGTTGTTCATTCAATTGCTGGACCTCTCTCAATCTGTGGTGTTCAGCTGCTTGCTCTCAACCTCACTTCCACCTGTCTAACAGAAAAGGGGTGATACCTGAGTTGCACCTTTTATAATAAATGCATAAGCATTGTGATCTGACACTGCCTTGTGGCAATTTCCTCTGACTGTGACTATCTGGGGTGTGTGGAGGATCTGGCAACTCTATCTCTGGCCTTGGCTCTGGCTGTCTCTGGCTCTTGGTTTTTTTCACAGCTGCCTTTCTTCTTTTAAATGGATAATACCTCAAGGTATATTTCTTTATTCATTTCTATCCCTCATCCTTTTCTAAATATCTATATTCTCTTACAGCCCTGGATCTCTTCAATATGAAACACCACCCCCAGATGCACAGCAACATGCTCAATTGCCTGGGTATGTTTCTCCTTTTGTTTTCATCCTTTTTTTCTTTGCTAACATTTCATGATCTTTTCAGTCCAGAGCTGCCTGATGCCAATCAAAGCCCTGAGATCCAGCATGAGGATGCAGATCAGAGGTATGTCATCATCTACACCTCTCAATTCTCAATTCTGTATGACTGACTCCATCCCTCATTTTTCTTAGATCACCGCCACACACTCCTGAGTGCACTCACCAAGCTCAGCATGAGCAAGATAGGAGGCAACATGAGCAACAAATGACATCACCATCATCATGTCATGCCCAGCAAAGGGATCCTCCTGTGGGAGATATTCCACAGCCTAACTTTGACCAAGTGCCACAGGCTGCCCCTCTCCCTGCCCCTCTCCCCCAGAACCCTCCTGCTCCTGCCCCCCATAATCCCCTTGCCCCTGCATTTGCTTATTATCCTGCTCCTCTCCACCCACAACATCCTCCTCTTCCCCCTCCAGCATGGCAAAATCAGGCTGTACAATATTATATTCCCCCTAACTACAATCCAGCACAATCAATACCTGTACCATCATCCATACCCATATGGATATCAGCCTATGCCTGTCCCCTTTCCATATCCACACCATCCACCTGTCCCTGTTCAAGGGTATCCTGGGGTTCCTGGACCTGCCAATCCACCACAGCAGCAGCACATCAATCATGATCAACAATTGCATCAGGGCTTTGAACAGCATCATGCTGAGCAGGTAAATTGGTGCAAAGCACAGGCTGCAGCTGGGAGAAATCAATCTGCAAATGTCAGGATTCACAGAAGCAATCTTGGAGGGCAGCTTGAGGGTCATGTACAGGTCAGTCATATTGTGGTATATATATAAAATCTGATTACAATCTAATCTGGATTTATATCCTTGCATCAGGTCTTGGAGCAGCAAGTCACAGAAAATGCACAGGGAATTGCAGCAGCACATCCACAACAGCCAGCACAGGTCAGTAATTGCAACATATATATTTAAATTAGATCATGGGCTCATTTGTGCTGATTTTTCTAGGAGGAGCAAACTGGAGGACAGGTACAGCAAGCAGCACAGGACCAGGACCAGCATCAACAGCTATCTCAGGAGCATGCCCAGGATGCAGACTTCAATATCCAAATGTCTCAACATCATCAGCCTCAGCAAAATGATCCTGAAGTAGATCAGCCACAGCCTCCTGCACCCCCTCCACTCCCCATCCCTCTTGGCTGTCAGGGATATCATGAACCTGAACACTGCCATAACCTTGGTCCCATGAATAAAGAATGCCTTCACTGTCATGCTCTTCACTTTCTGTCTGAGAAGTTGGCAAGATCATCTAATATCCATCCTCAATTTGGCACATGCTGCCTGCAGGGCCAGATCCAGCTCCCTCCCTTTGCTCAGCCACCACCCACTCTTTCCAGACTGTTGAAGGGCAGTGACCCACTTGCAAAAAGGTTCAGGAGTAACATATGCCAGTACAATACTGCATTTGCATTCACATCTGTTGCTGCAAATGTCAATGATGCTGTCCTTGCTGGGTCTGGGCCTTATGCATTCAGACTTCATGGTTCCCTTCATCACAAAATGGGGGCCCTCCTGCCAACTCCTGGAGTTGCACCACGCTATGCCCAGCTCTATGTCATTGATCCTGACCTTGCTGTGAATGTGTGCTTGGCCAACAACCCCAACCTTGACCCATCCACCATGACTGATCTCCATGCCATGCTGCTTGCCAACAACCCTGACATCAACATGTACAGGCAAGCTCATGAGATCCTCAAGGACAAGGCTCCAGAAGAGCAGGTCAATGTGGCTGTTTGTATCACTGTGGACCCAAACACAGATCTGCACAGATACAATGCTCCCACTGCCAAGGAGATTGCTGCCATCATTCCTGGGAGTGGAGGAGCATAAGTGGACTTGCATCATGATATTGTTGTGTGCCTGCATGGAGGTAGCCTTAGGAGGATCAGCCACCTGCATCACAGTTATTCCCTATTGCATTATGTCCTCCTCTTCCCCAAAGGTGACTCTGGCTTCCACCTCAACATACCATCACAGCCAGGTCCAGGTGGTCAGATGTGCTGCAAGAATGTCTCCCAACACTGCTACTATGCATACCATGTCTTCACCAGACACAATGAAGCAGACATCATCTTCCACAGTGGCAAGCTCTTCCAGCAGTACTTGGTGGATGCCTGGGCATCAATTGAGGAGAGCAACCTTTACTGGGTCAGATCTCATCAAAAACAAATACATGCAGATCTGTACAAAGGGCTTCAGGATGTGGTTCATGGCAATGAAGATGGTGCTCCAGTCAATCTTGGACAGCAGGGTCAGCACATTATCCTTCCCTCCACCCACCAGGGCAGTGCAAGGCATATGTACCAGCTCTTCCAAGACTCCATGGCCATTTGTCATTATGGGCACAAACCAGACATCTTCTTCACCATGACTGCAAACCCCAACTGGCCTGAGATCCAGGAGGCACTCCTCAAGTATGATTATGGCACATCCCAGACTGCTGCAGATCACCCTGACATTGTTGCTTGTGTCTTCAACCAGAAAGCCCTGCTGGATGATATCAAAGCTGGACTGTTTGGGGAGCTGGCTGGCAGTGTCTACACCATAGAGTTCCAGAAGCATGGTCTCCCTCACATGCATCTCCTCATCTTCCTGAAGGCCCCATACAAGATCTGTGATGACAATCATGTGGACAGCATTGTCTCAGCACAGCTCCCTGATCCTGCCCTCCATCCAAAGCTCCATGAGTGTGTCACCAAGTACATGCTTCATGGTCCCTGTGGTGCTCCTGACCATGTGAAAGCCCCTTGCATGAAGAAGGACAACAACCAGCAATGGTTGTGCAGCAAGCACTACCCCAAGGGCTTTTCTGAGGAGACCCACTTTGGGGAGGATGGATACCCAGTCTATGCCAGGCCAGACAATGGGCACACCTTCACAAAGCATCTCAGTCAAAACAAAGTCCATGTGTTCACCAACTGTGATGTCATCCCCTACAACCCCTACCTGCTTGCAAAATATGCCTGCCACATCAATCTGGAGGTCTGTGCCTCAGTCAAGGCAGTCAAGTACATCCATAAGTACATCTACAAGGGTCCAGATCAGGCTACTGTGCAGGTTGGGGATGTGGTAGAAGTCCAGGACTACATTGATGCACACTACATTGGTCCATTAGAGGCATGCTGGCACATGTTCGAGTTCCCTATGCACCAGGAGCTCCCCACTGTCTATCACCTTCCTGTCCATGTGGAGAATGAGCAGCAGGTCTACTTCCAAGCAAGTGATGACCCTGAGGAAGTCCTGGAGCACCCCTCTGCTAAGAAGACCCACCTGACAGAGTGGTTCAAGGCCAACCAGCAGTATCCTGCCAGTGCCTGCCAGTACTTCTACCAGGACTTTCCTCAGCACTTTGTGCAGGAACAGAAGGGGCATCAGTGGAAGCCAAGACAGAGGGGTTTTGCCATTGGTCACATGTACTTTGTCCATCCATCTGCTGGGGAGCACTTCTACCTCAGGATGCTCCTGACCATCATCAAGGGGGCAACAGACTGGAAGGATCTGTGCACTTGCAATGGGGTGGTCCATGTAACATACAAGGCTGCCTGTCTTGCTAGAGGTCTCCTGGAGGATGATGGTGAATGGGATCAGTGCCTGCAAGAGGCTGTGGAGATGCAGACTGGTGGTCAACTGTGCTCTCTCTTTGCCTCCATCCTCTACCACAACATCCCATCTAACCCTGCCATCCTGTGGGATCATCACAAAGCAAAACTATGTGATGATTTGCACCATGCCCTCATCACCCATCACAACCTCCCTGATCCTACTGAGGAGCAAGTCCATGACTATGGCCTCTATCTCCTTGACAAGATCCTCAGCAAGATGGGCAAGCACCTCCTTGACTTCCCTCTCATGCCACTCCCCCAGCATCACTGGCAAGTTCTTGGCAACCTCCTTCTGCAAGATGAGCTTGATCATGACATCTATGACCTCACTCTGCAAGTTGAAGACCACTACTCTACCATCAATGAGGAGCAGAAGTCTGCCTTTGATGCTGTCATGGCCTCTGTTGATGGGAACCAGGGCAAGACCTTTTTCCTCCACAGTGCAGGAGGTTGTGGGAAGACATACCTGTGCAACACCATTGCTGCTGCTGTGCATTCCAAGGGCAAGGCTGCTCTCTGTGTTGCCTCCTCAGGCATAGCTTCATTTCTCCTGGATGGAGGTCACACTGCCCACTCTCACTTCAAGATCCCCATCTCCCTCCATGAAACCTCCACCTGCAATCTGAAGTGCAACTCTGACCATGAAGGGCTGCTGAAGGAGACTGGGATCATCATCTGGGATGAAGCACCTATGCAGCATCACTATGCCATGGAGGCCCTGGATCGCACCTTGCAAGACCTGCTGGAGGATGGGGTTGTATTTGGAGGGATCACTGTGCTCTTTGGTGGGGACTTTCACCAAATCCTGCCTGTTATTCCCAAGGGCTCCAGACAGCAGATAGTCAATGCCTCCCTCCATCACTCCCAGCTCTGGAAAAGCATCACCATCCTCCACCTCAAGCAGAACATGCATCTTGACCACACTCCAGGCAGTGCCACTTTTGCTCAGTGGTTGCTTCAAGTTGGTGCTGGAGGCCAAAACCCATCCATCAAACTCCCCACCAGCATGTCCCTCTCAGAGAACACTGTCCAGATGCTCATTGACACCATCTACCCTGGGATTACAGATGCAGAGGAGAAGCCTGACCAGATTTCCTGGAGTGCACCACACTTTCCTCCAAGAATGACACTGTTGATGAGCTCAACTCTGCCATCCTTGCCCAGTTTCCTGGGGAAGACACCACCCTCTTCAGTGTTGACAAAGTCAAGAGTGGCCAGGAAGACTATCCCATTGAATACCTCAACTCCCTCAATGTCTCTGGCATCCCCCTTGCCCACCTTCATGTCAAAGTTGGCTGTCCCCTCATGCTCCTCAGGAATATGGACCCATCCCATGGACTCTGCAATAGGACTCACCTATTGCTGCTGGAGGTCAAACCACTTGTTCTCAGGTGTCACATCTTGGGTGGCAAGCATGCAGGCAGGGTTGTGTTCATCCCCAGGATGGTCTTGGAGCCCTCTGAAGAGTCACTGCCCATTCCTCTATCATGCCGCCAATTCCCAGTTCACCTTGCCTTTGCCATGACCATCAACAAGTCACAAGGTCAATCAGTCAGTCATGTTGGATTGGACTTGCACTCTAAAGTTTTTGCCCATGGCCAACTCTATGTTGCATTGTCACACTGCACATCTGGGGACAGGATCAAGGTCCTCTTTCCTGAGGGTTCCCAGGGAGGATCAATCTTGAATGTAGTGTATCCTGAGGTTTTGCAGAATATTTTACCAGGGCCATGGTGAGTTTTGTTGCTAATAGACTATATAACATTTTCTAATTTAATGTGGTGTAGAAGAAGCAGCAGCAGCAAAGCAGGGAGTGGAGTGTTCAAGCAAGATTGGTTTCTGTACTGGATTGGTAAATTGTACTGTTGAATTGCACTGTTGTACCATACTCACCTACCTTCTCCCCTCCTAGGTGAGGGCACAGGGTTTATGGTGGAAGGGAGGTGATTGGAATTGGTGTATTGGTTTGGAAATTGGAGTTGGTTTGTGAGCTGGGATTGGTCTGTAAATAGATAGAGAAATGTTTCCTTTTATTCCCTATTGGAACAGCATATGTATACCTCTTATTCTCTGGATACTCCTTGGCCTGTAAATGGGTAGAGCACTGTCTTCTTTTATTTTCTGTTGCAATAACCTATGTATACTTTCACAGGTAATGTCCTATTACTCCATGTTGCAATGCAATAGGATAGGTCTCTACTCCATAGCTGGAGAGGCAATTGGAATTGGTCTGTAGGTTGGGATTGGTCTGTAGATAGATAGAGGATTATGTCCTTTTATTTTCTGTTGCAACAAGGTATGTATACTTTCACAGATGATGCTTTATAACTCAATGTTGCAACACAACAGGTTTTTACACTAGTCCATAGTAAGCTACATAAAGTAGCCACAAGTGCAAGTGAAGTAAGAGGTAAACAAAGATAAATAATGAAAGAAGATATGTCCTTGCTAAATGTATAGTGGTAGTCCTTAGCAAGTAAATGTTTATAATAAATAAGAGAAGAAAGGAAGAAAAAGATGAAGACACTTTACAGTACTTGAAGCTAAGCTCACAGCTAAGTAAATGAATACTATAGTACTGTAAAGGATGAGGGATGGATGTTCATGCAGGTTTGGGCAGGTGATGACAAAGATGGAAAACATTGTTGAGCAGAGATAAGTAATCCCCTTTGGGGATAGCAAAGCCATCATGGCTGCAGCAAGATGAGAAGGAGGTGAGCACAGTAGGGTGACATGATGTAGTGAGAGATTGCTGCAAGGAGAGTGAGAGAGGTAGTAGAATGGGATAAGTGAGTACTCACTCAGGCAATTTGTAAGACATCTGAGGAGTTTGTATAGTAGAGTGCCCATCTTATATAGTGCCAACATGTTAAGGTTGGGGTGGAGAGTAAGTAGAGTAAGTACAAGAGTGCCCAAATATGTGAGGTGTTGATTTTTACCTATCTTAGGATGCTGGACATACTTCCATATCCTTATCTTTTTCTATCTCTACAGTTCAGGCTCCTCTCCAACTCTATCTGGCCTTTACTATATCTTCTTTACCTTGTCTTTGTCTCACCTCAGCACTTCTGCATGTGCTGAGGTGAGTATCTCTTCTACTCTCTGAGTTCTCTTCTGACATACCTGCTCTATGCAGCTCTCTCTCTCTTCTGTGTACCCTCTACCATCTGGTACACATCTTCTGTATCTTACAGGTATTGTCACCCCTCTTCAGCACTTCTGCATGTGCTGAGCTCTCTCTCTCTTCTGTGTACCCTCTACCCTCTGGTACACATCTTCTCTATCTTACAGATGTGGCAGTTGTGCCCTCTCCTCTTGTTCTGATGGGCTTTAGCCCTTCTCTCAATCTCAATCTGCTTTGGGCTTGATGCCTACTTCTTTTATGTCATGGTGTTTGCTTCCCTAGCTGTGCTGCCCAATTTCAACATGAGGGACATGCATCATCCTGGTGTAGTGAGTGGGGGAAGATGTGTGAAGTCCAAGGAGAAGAGGTGGGTGAATACATAACAAATACATGTGTGTATGTAAAGAGTATGTTCATGGTAGAGAGAGAAAAGTTGAATGAAAAAGGTGTAGTGAGCTTAGGCCAAGCACAGTATAGGAGAATCCCTAGATTGCAAAGTTGACAAGACTGGGGTTTAAGACTGCTAGGCTTGTCCCTACTTATACAAAACTGAGTATCCTAAAGATAGTACAAATAAAATAAGGTTCACAGATCAATGATGATTGCACAGCAATCAACAAGATCATGTGACCAAGTCATGTCCATGATGAGCTAAAGTAAATGTAGCTACAAGCATGAAATGAACTAGAGATAAACAAAGGTTTATAGAGATGAGATAGGGTGAGTCCTTGCTAATTGTATAGTGATAGTCCTTAGCAAGTAAATGTAAATAAAGAAAGAAAGATAAAGAAGAAAAGATGATGTTATATAGTACTTGGAGCTAAGCTCACACTCTAGTATGTAAATACTAAAGTACTATAAAGGAAAAGAAATAGAGTCCTTACTATAAGTAGAAGCTAAGCTCAACAACTGTAGTTATCACTACACTTATAGTAAGTAAGATGAAAGAAAAAGAAAAAGAAAAGAAAAAGAAGTCTGTTACAAGGTGCCTAAGCAAGTGCCTCGTAACACATGCCAAGAATCCAGCCTATTTTGCTGAGGTCAGTCATGTTGAAGGAATGTTTGAATGCTGCCTTTGTGTTTTCTATTTTGTTGATACTGTGTGATGCAAGTACAATATTGTCAACATAAATCACAACAATGCATATGATGCTAAGAGTAGCCTATTGGACAGTTTTAGGGAAGGTTTGCTATAACTATACCCCTGGTAACAAAGTAGTTGTTGTGCACTTGATAAGCATAGTAAATGTTCCTGATGATGATATAGAGAGGGATCAATAAGCTAGTGATGAGGATGATATTACTGATGACTAAATGAGGATCCAGAATGACAAGTCTATGATGTCTCTAGCAATGCTTAAGGTGACTTAGAGATCTTAGACTTAGTTCTTAGAGTTATAAGTGAGATGAGGGCAAGTCTAGATCAAGCACAGGTGTAGGAAGATCCCTAGATTGCGAAGTTGACAAGACTGGGGTTTAAGACTGCCAGTCATCTCATGTTGGTGCAGGATATGTTTGCACTGTGCAGAGAAACTTGAATAGGTGGCATAACCTTTCTAATGTCGATAAATATGCAGGGTACAAAAACATCATGTCTCTCAACACATCTGCCCCTTGTACTTGCACAGAGCTAAAGGAGGTGGCAGAGCTCTTATTCTTACTTTCAATAGTTCTGCTAAGACATGTGAGGATGGCCAATGTGTGATAAAGAGGGTATACAAACATTGACATACTGTGTGTGTGTTAGGGTTTAACATGCAGGAGTGGTCAAACACCTATAAACTAAATCTGAGGACTCCAAGGCAAACATGAAAAAAATAAACACAGAGCCACTATTGCAGGACAAAGATGAGATACAATGGAAGAGGTTAAGCTAGAGAGACAACATTGTATCATATGGGTCTTTATAGTACAAAAGAGCAATGATGAACAGTATGGAAACATACAAAGCTTCTTGAGGGGTTATGCCTCAGTGTATTGTACAATGGTGTAATGCTGTTGTTACAGGGTCATCCTGCAGGATCAAACATCTGTATGGACTATGCAGAGTAAGTAATGAAGAAGAGAAGAAATCCTGACAGTGCAGCTAGTAGGCCACAGAAAAATCAGTCTGCATCAACAGCAGGAAGGATTCCATCTCCCTGATGAAGTTTGAAACTTGCTATCTGTGGTGATGGTCTTGTGGAGAACTCTATAGCTAGCACTGCCTGAGCATCTGATGCTCTATATTTTCTTCATCTAGTCTCCAAGGACATAGTTGTGTATGTACAAGATACCAGGAAGCCAATTTTCAGCACAATTCTCCACCTCAGGGTGATGGTACTATCAATGTGAAGTTGCGAGTCATACTACCTTGGTTACCATAGCATATGCTGCAATAGATACTGTATGAGAGCAACTTGACCTGTGAATCTAGCAGCTGGAAAAGGTCCAGAAAAGGGAGGATAATAAAAGATGAGAATAAAGATGCATTGACTAGTCTGGAAGGATGCTGCAGTGGTGTTCAGTGATGTATGGGTGCTTATCATTGACCTGAAGGGCTATCGATACAGCAGAAGTGAGGGCTATGAAACATTGGAAGTTTTGATGGGCCAGCTAATGAATGAATAAACCCCCTTGTTTGCCATTGAGGAATATTGCAGCACCATGGATTGAGATCTCAACTGGGTGTTAACTCCTACTGTGTGCTTGTCATAAATCAAGTTTTCTTGCAACATCATCCATGATGGGAGAAAAATGATAGCATAGTACAGAACATGAGATCAATGCTGTGTCTACTGTCTGCAAATTCACATGAGATGGGCATGGTGATCCCCTTTTTTCCCTGTAAAAGTGAGTGACAAATACAATACTGGTGTCTGCATCAAATTCTGCACTATCTTCCCTGTAGTTCTATCAATTTCTTTCTTCTGACCATGATGATGCCGATGGGTAGCTTCTGGACCCAAAATGTTTTGCAATAACAAGGGTTATATAAACAGGTGTTCTTCTGCACAAGAAACACCAAAAAGTGTCCTAACAACAAGGACAAAAGCACTGATACCAGTCAGTAAGTAAGTTAAAGTAGTGTAAAGTAAGATCTCACCTCAGTCTCAAAAACAACACAAGGACTGAGGGAAAAAAAAAGTGGGGTATTGTAAACAGGCCAGATAAACTACCTGTGGCTGGGAACTGTACAGTAGTGGAGTGATTGAAAGAGTAGGTAGATATCATATGTTTTTTCTGTGGAGAGAAGATGAAAGTTTGTGTGCATGTCAGCTTCTGCCGAGTTGCCTAAAAAGGAAGTCATAAGTCATACATGTGCCAGTTTGCAATTACAACAAAATGGTCTTGAAAGTGAGAGTGAGCTCCTGGCTTGAATAGGTCATCTGCAAGATAATATCCCATTCAATACCAGATCTCTGTACCTAGATTCAGAAAAGATCAATGACAACAACCTCATGGAAAGAGCTGCCTGCTCAACTATTCAGTACATAGATATCCTTTGAATCAGCAACCTTTACTGACCATACAAATTATCAGAACATCAAAGGGTACATGACTGTTCCCACCCCTGCCCCTACAGCCATTACTTTCACCACAGCAGTCACCTCACTCATCACTGCTCTCACTGCTCCTCCTTCCATCTGTGTCCCCATGTCTGTCCCATCCTTCATCCTCACTGGCACACCTACTGCCTCCATTCAGGTCAGTCTCTGCCCCCATCCCATCACTGATCCACATCCTTGCACCCATCATTCCTCCAGTTGCATTCCACATACCAGCCTGCATCCCTACTTTTAGGCTCATGGATGCCCCCACCCCTGCCCACATCTGTGCCTTTCTCCCTGGCACTGGACCTGTCTCTGTCATCTCAGACAGAATACCACAGGTGAGCCCCACTCTGTCTTCACTATAATGGGCCATCTCACAGTCACTCAGCAGATGGATCGCCAATATACACAGGTGTAAGGGAAGAGCAAAGCACATTCTATAGGATATGTCGATGCAGAGGATTGTGAATGGAGTAGATCAAGGGCCATGATGGCTCTCAATGGCAGCTATGGCTATGATGTCACATCCACATATGCTAAGACTGAGGCTGTGAGCATAGCCCCAAACAACCAACTTTTTACATCCACCACCCACATGCCAATAAGCTTGAGGAGCATTAGTAGAATGTTCCAAGTCTGGCCTCTGGGACTCAGATCCCATAAGCCCACAATGCCTTGACTATGGATAATGACCCCAACCCTGACAACAGCCACAACAATGTACATAATGCAGACAAGACACAATGGCTATGCCTGGGATGTTGGATGACTGCAACACACTGGGACCACATCAGGAGGCAGGTTCCACTGTGATGAAGATGGATTGGGGAAGTCCTACAGCCACAAGGATTGTCAGACATGGCATAGGCAGCAAAACACCCCTCATGGCATCAACAGTTGTCCATATAGATGACAGGGTGAGGTAGGTGACAAGGTGAGGCAGGGGACAAGGGTGAGGATGTTTCATAAAGCCCAGGTGAGATCAAGGCTGCAGGGGCTGTGCACTGATGATACTGCACAGGCATGCTATTGATCTTCCCTCAGGGTTGATGTTATGAGGCACTTGCTTTGGCACCTCGTAACAGTTTTTTCTTTTTTCTTTTCTTTTTTCTTTTTTCTTACTTACTAGTAAAGTGTAATATTATTACTACAAGTGTGAGCTTAGCTTAGTAAGGACTCATTTTCCTTTCTCTTTTATAGTACTTAAGTATTTACATACTTAAGTGTGAGCTTAGCTCCAGGTACTTATCTTTTTCTCCTTTATCTCTCCCTTTATTTATTATAACATTTACTTGCTAAGGACTACTACTATACAATTAGCAAGGACTCTCTTGTCTCGTTCTTATTTACCTTTGTTTATACCTTGTTCATTTCATGCTTGTGGCTGAGCCACTTATATCATATGGACACGTTGTTATGTGCTGGGCCTGGCTGAAAGGGGAAAGTAACCACAACCACAGCAATTGCTGGAGGGTGCAAGCCGTAAAGTTCCCTAGACACCAAAGTAGAGAGTATTAGTAGTTAAGGGCAATAAGGGCGATAGTGCGATTCGACTAGAGCTACTAGAGGAACGCGACTTGGGTAATAAACCGATGATATGACGCAATAAGACAGATGCAAAATGACGCAATAGAGAGCATGATAGAGAATCCAATGTAGTGGAAACAAAACATGACGCAGTGGAGAACGCAACGCAATGGAGAACGCAATGGAGAATGCAATGGAGAACACTATGCAATGCAATGATAGACGCGACTTACAGGGAACATGCACTTTTCTCGATAATAAGACACACGGAGGGAAGGTTGATACTTGCTTTTTGATTATCAACTCAGATGGGAGAAGAAGTCAAATCTAGGGCAGGGGGAATCTGGTCATTTTGATGGACGATGCGCTATCTAAATACAAGCCTAGCTCCAAGACTGGAGCACAACAAAACACAACAGAAAATTTACAGTGTAGGGTCGATCATAGGGATATTTGAAATGAAGTGGAGCCTGTATGCGAGCGAATAAAGTATCATACTATAGCGGATGAGCAAAAGAGGAATAGTGCTGATCACACCAAATGCTGACTTTGTGACTCATACCTCCATGGTTACTTTGGTGGGTCTAGACCATGCCTCGGCCTATTCGTCCTATCCCTCGTCGGCCAACCCAGTATTGTTTTCCGACGCCTGCGTGAATGCACGATTATAGCGACTGCGGATGATTTTTGTGTGTGGCGTGTTAATGTCACTGTGTTTGCCTGATGTCGCTGATGGTCATTTTCCAGTGTTATGTGCGTGTGATGCTCATCAGCGTACTCACTGTGCTTTACTGCACATTATCATTTACTTGCTGCGCATTACTGCACAACTTTACTATACTTAGAACTCTAGTTTTGTATAAATAGTTGAAAGACTGGTGGTCTTAAACCCCAGTCTTGTCAACTTCGCAATCTAGGGATTCTCCTTTACTGCACTTGATCTAAGCTCACTACAACACTTGCTTCACTCTTAAGAACTAAGTCTAAGATCTCTAAGTCATTCTAAAATATCACTAAGATATCCTATACTTGTCATCCTGGATCCTCATATAGTCATTGGTGGAATCATCCTCATTTCTATCTCATTGATCCCAATCCTCATCATCATTAAGAATGTCTATTACATGCATCAAGCATGCATTCAATCTCCAGTTACCAGGGGTATCAATATAGACCTTCCCTAAGACCGTCCAATAGGCCACTCTTAGCACTTTGACAAGACTCCGCACTCCTCCTAACAAACCACATGTGCTTCTAGGAAGCATGTACCCTCACCATGGTGATCAGCATCACACACACGTAACGCTGGAAAATGACCATCAGCGACATCAGGCAAACACAGCGACATTAATGCGCCACACATGAAAATCATCTGCAGTTGCTATAATCGTGCATTCACACAGGCATCGGAAAACAATACTGGGTTGGCCAATGAGGGATAGGACGAATAGGCCGAGGCATGGTCTAGACCCACCAAAGTAACCATGGAGGTATGAGTCACAAAGTCAGCATTTGGTGTGATCAGCACTATTCCTCTTTTGCTCATCCACTATAGTATGATACTTTATTCGCTCGCATACAGGCTCCACTTCATTTCAAATATCCCTATGATTGACCCTACACTGTAAATTTTCTGTTGTGTTTTGTTGTGCTCCAGTCTTGGAGCTAGGCTTGTATTTAGATGGCGCATTGTCCGTCAAAATGACCAGATTCCCCCTGCCCTAGATTTGACTTCTTCTCCCGTCTGAGTTGATAATCAAAAAGCAAGTATCAACCTTCCCTCTGCATGTCTTATTATCGAGAAAAGTGCACGTTCCCCATAAGTCGCATCTATCATTGCATTGTGTAGCATTCTCCATTGCGTTCTCCATTGCGTTCTCCATTGTGTTGCGCTGTGTTGTGTTCTCCACTGCGTCATGTTTTGTTTCCACTACATTGGATTCTCTATCGTGCTCTCTATTGTGTCATTTTGCATCCATCTTATTGTGTCATATCATCAGTTTATTACCCAAGTCACGTTCCTCTAGTAGCTCTAGTCGAATCACACTATCACCCTTATCACCCTTAACTACTAATACTCTCTACTTTGGTGTCTAGGGAACTTGACGGCTCACACCCTCCAGCAATTGCTGTGGTTGTGGTTACTTTCCCCTTTCAGCCAGGCCCAGCACATAACAACGGATTCAAATCTCCATGGAGATTATCATCAACAACTTCTCCCTGCCAACACTATCTCCTTAGACATAACCGACTGCTTGTGACCCAATTACCTCCAATACGACAGCACCAACAAACTCTTTTACATCAATAACCAACTCATTTACTTCACTCGTACCAATCAAGAACCCCAGACAGCTTATCAGAATGGGAACCCAATTGTTACCAATACATCACTTCTATCAGCAAACATCCACTGAGAAATCTCACTAGATACCGATGTCTGTCAACAACATAGACAACTACTCGGAAACCACGTTCCCGTCTCACTCAAACAATATACCAACACCAAAGACGAGTTTACGTTCTACAATAAACACAACCAGTGGATCTACAAAGCCTTCGACAACCCAGATGAAAACAAAGTTATTGTTTGCTGGGATCCCAAGAAGCCATCAGACTACGATTACATCGAAGTATATCCCAAATGAGTATCTTCATTACCCACAATCCCCAAATACTGACAGAGCCTTATCCCAAGATCAAGGCCTGAATCTCGCACAAGAACTCCATCAGGACCCCCAGAACCAAGAATGCCCATCAACGTTTTGGAACAACTTCCTCCAGTGGAAATGTTCTTTACTCCTCAAGCGACAACTTCAGGAGACGAAACCATTACCTTGTCCACCCCTTTCATTCAATCAAGACTCACCTCTGGAATTATGACTTCAAACCCAATTAATCCAACACCAACAACAAATCACCCAAACCCAAAGAGAATTCAACAATCTATACCAAGAATGGCAAACACATCATCCACTTCTTCCAAGGAACCCTGACTTAATAAACCATCCGAATTTTCTGGAACCAAATCCACCGCCAAAGATTTTATCCGAAAAGTTAAACTTCACTTCTTTACTAAAACTTTCAAAGATGATATGGATAAGATGCCTTTGCATTATCTTTCTGCAAGGAAGGAACAATTGCCAGAACCTGGGCTGGACAAATCATCGATCAGCTCACCACTTCCCCTTCAACGCTCACATGGAAGCAGTTTGAGGACCAATTTGAGAAGAAGTTCTACCCAACTAACGAAGGGGAGTTATCACGCAACAACCTGGATAGATTAGTACAGGGAAGAGGCATGGCCTCCGAATACGTCACCATATTCAATTCTATTACCAACACCACAGGTTATAACAACATAACAAACATTGAGAAATTCAAGAATGGTCTTAGAAAAGACATCAAGGATACCATCATGACAACTAGGGACGTATTACCAACTACCTTACAAGAATGGCAGAACCTCGCCATAAGGTTAGATCAGAACAAGTCCAACAACAACTTCCAGAACAGTATTCAATCTGGACAAAATGGATGATTCCTATACCCCGATGATTTACTCAAAGGGGATATTGAATCCCATTCATGGAAATTAAACCCTTGCTTTATTTGTGCAATAGAAGACTTCCCTCCCATGGAAACATTCCAAAGAGAAGTATTCACACATGCCAGTTTTACTGGAAATGGAAGGTTATCTGATGAAGAACATGACAAAAGGAAACGAGAAGGAGCTTGTTTCAGATGCGGTATCAAAGGACATTTCAGCAGAGAATGCAAAGTCAAACATGACCAGAATTATGGAACACCCAAACCCACTTATACAATAAGGGGAACTCAAATACATGATGAAGAAGAAGATCCAATGATAACCATTTCCCGTGCCCTCATGAAATTATCTGACAAAGACAAAACGGAAATGCAAGATCTCTTCAAAATCACTCAGAATTTTTAAAGGCTCCTAAGTCAGCAATGGACAAAGGAGTAACTGATTACAAATTGGACATTGCGAGCAGGAACTCAAATTCAGACAATGAACTGTACATATCATTCTCAAAATACAATGGTTCTCCATCCATTCACATTCCTGTCGAAATCTCCATAAGAAATCAGAAAGTTGCCACCAAAGCATTAATAGACAGTGGAGCAACCGGAATCTTAATCCATCAAGATTTTGTACAATTACATCATCTACCAACCCAGAAACTCAAATGTCACATACTGGTAAAAAATATCGACGGAATGAAGAACATCAGCGGAGATATCACACATACCTGTCATATCACCCTGGAAATCAAGAAAGCAAACATAAAACCCCATATAGAAACAAATCAATTCTACATCACCGATCTAGGAAGAGAAGACATCATCTTAGGAACAGACTGGTTACAACAACATAACCCCAATATAGATTGGACCAAGGATACGGTATCATTCTCATGCTGCCCATCAGAATGTCAACAAAATCCTATTAACACTCTGTCATTTTCCGAAGAAGAAGACCTAATCCACATAGAAGACCAATCGATGACCAATGGACTAGATCTTTTTTGCACCACCTTATCCACACAAATAGCCATGAATAATCAGCATGATGGAAAAGGAATGGAACTAGTCCCAATCCATTATCATGATCTAGGAAAAGTTTTTAACGAAGAAGCTTCTACCTGACTACCCAAACGATGATCATGGGATCACACCATAGATCTAAAACCTGGAATGGAACCATATGCCAGAAAAGTGTATCCCATCGATAACAAACAAAGAGAAGCCCTTCATACATTCATCTCCGAAAATAGCAAAAAAGGATATATTTGCCCATCAAACTCTCCATGGGCAGCTCCATTCTTCTTCGTAGGAAAAAAGGATGGCAAACTACATCCCTGTCAAGATTATCAGAGATTAAATGAAAGAACCATTGCTAACAAGTACCCCCTGCCCCTTATCCCTGAACTCATTGATAAACTCAGAGGTGCTACTATATTTACCAAACTCGATCTCAGATGGGGATACAACAACGTACACATTAAAGACGGAGATGAACATAAAGCCACATTCATAGCCCATGGAAAACTATGGGAACCTACGGTGATGTTCTTTGGTCTCCAAAATTCCCCAGCTACATTTCAATCAATGATGAACACCCTCTTTGACAACCTAATCACCACTGGTCATGTAGTCATTTACATGGACGTTATCCTCATCTTTTTGAACGATCTATCGGAACATCAGAAATTAGTCTGCCAAGTTCTCCAACATCTTATCAATGAAGACCTATTCTTGAAACCAGAAAAATGCTTCTTCGAGAAAGAATCAATCGAATACCTTGGTATGATCATCTCCTATGATCAAGTTCACATGGACCCCGCAAAATTATCAGCAATTACCGACTGGCCTATTCCAAAGAAGGTTAAAGACGTCCAATCATTTTTAGGGTTTGGAAATTTCTATCAACGTTTCATCAAAGATTTCACCAAAATAACCAAACCACTCATGGAATTAACACGTAAAGATCAACCATGGGAATGGACGGATCTCCAACAGTCAGCATTTGAACAATTAAAAACAGCGTTTACAACCACCCCAATACTGTTAATACCCGATTTTGATGCTCCTTTCAAACTTGAAACCGATGCCTCGGATTTCAACTATGGAGCCATATTATCCCAACAAGGTTCCAACTCCCACTGGCACCTGGTCGCATATCTATCCAAACAAATGACACCACCAGAATGCAATTATGTCATTTATGACAAAGAACTTCTTGCCATTATTTGCACCTTGGAAACCTGGTGCCATTACCTTGAAGGAAGCCCTCACCCTGTCAATATTTGGTCTGATCACAAAAACCTTGAATATTTCTCCACAGCAAGACAACTTAACCAACATCAGGCTCATTGGAGCTTATTTCTCTCTCACTTCAACTTTTCGATTTCCCACCACCTGGGAACCCTCAATAAAGCCAATCGTCTGACCAGGAGGCCAGACCATGAGGAGGGGGTAATTTCAGACAATTCCAACATCACAGTACTAAACCCAAAAGTATTTCAAATGAACACTACAGGAAGACACCTGACACCCACTCAATCAAGAAATATCAGACAACAAATTATTGAACAACTGAAAACCGACACACTTTCCCAAGGAACATTCCAGAAAATCAAAAACCTTGGACCTCAGAAATTAACACAAGGCATCCAAGAATGGAACTATGAAGATGAACTACTTCTTTTCCATGGAAAAATCTATATCCTGGACAATAAGGAACTTCGAAAAGAAGTTGTACATATTCACCACAATTCAACCCTGGCTGGACACCCAGGAAGATGGAAAACATACAAACTCATTCAAAGAGACTATTGGTGGCCAGGAATGTCCTTATTTGTCAAGGCATACGTAGAAGGATGTGCTATGTGTCAATCTACCAAAAACAACACTCACCCCATCAAAGCTCCACTCATCCCCACCAAAACACCCCATGAACCTTGGCAACATGTCACCACTGACTTCATAACCAACCTTCCAGAAATAAATGGATACGATGCAATCAACGTCATTGTTGACAAATTCTCAAAAGCTATTATTATCACACCATGCAAAAAGACCATTACTGCCTCAGAAACTGTGCAACTATTCTTAGATCATGCATGGAAACGCTTTGGCCTTCCAGACAAAATCATCTCTGACTGAGGACCCCAATTTGCTTCTAAAGTCACTCAAGAAATTTGGAAAGCATTAGGAATTACATCAGCAATGTCCACCACCTATCACCCACAAACCGACAGAGAAACTGAACGTGTTAATCAAGAAATAGAACAATATCTCTGAGCTCTAGGAAATCAATCACCAACTAATTGGCTCGATTTACTTCCTTTTGCCGAATTCTCTCACAATAACCGTGTCCACTCCACCACCCAGAAATCACCATTCAAGATCCTTATGGGATACAAACCCAGATTCACCATCAAACCAATCACCACCTATGCCCGAGAAGCACAAAACCGAATTCAATATATACAAAATATNNNGAAGTAATAGCAAGTCAAAAACTTATGGACCACATCACCAAAGACTCCCACGACAAACATGAAACTACCTTCATCACATATAAAGAAGGTGACCAAGTTTGGTTAGATGGAAAGAACCTCAAACTCTGATACCTGAAAATGAAACTAGCCCCAAAACGGTTTGGGCCATTTCGTATCAAAGAAGTCCTCGGACCTGTCAATTATCAGCTCAAATTACCACCGAAATGGAAGATCCATCCCGTGTTTCATATCACGCTTCTCACACCATTCAAGGAAACACCTGAACATGGCCCCAACTACACAAAACCACCCCTGGACATAGTCAAAGGCGAAACAGAGTTTGAAGTGGAAACAATCATCGGCTCTAGAGTACAGAACAATGGATGACTCCAATATCACATCAAATGGAAGGGATACCCAGAATCAGACAACACATGGGAACCACAGGGAAATCTGAAGAACACACAACAAGAATTAGATGACTTCCACAAATGAAGACCAAGTGCACCTAGACCTCTGCATAGTCTGGGAATAGACCTATTCACTTTCTGAAATCACCTGACCACCCCCCTCACCCATACTTAAGGAAGTCACTCTGCGCTCAAATTATCCATCATCCAACAATGCACTCCCTCCCTCCCTCCTCAGTTCCCTCGTCCCCCCTCTCATCCTTCTCCCTCCTCACCTCCCCCACCTTCTGCACATCCCCCCTCCCCTACACTGAGGAGGATGCCTCTGCC
>QLPN01000424.1:1742-41460 GCA_003314395.1 Albatrellus ellisii
ACATTGCCTCAGCGAGCAGTGCAAGGGTGTCTACCAATTAGTGGGGCACCGAAGATCTCTCTGACAACTGTTTGGACCAGAGATACTATAATTTTTACTATATCAAAGATCTCTTTCATAGTAGTCCTAGTACTTAGTACAACTACGATACCACCCCTTCCACTCTGTGTTTGAAAGGCTTGTTCCCTTGAAAAAGGAACAAAGAGTTTTCACTTCACGCAGTTTTATCTTTCATCATTCCAAGAATACTCCACTTGGAAAAGAGGACTAGGTCAGGCAAATCATACACCAGACTTACCTCTTCCCTATCTCCGCCCACATGTCCTTGAACTTCTCAAGCTTTAATCAGGTTCTACAGTAACGCATTCAAATACCGCCGACAGCAAGCCATTTGGTTTTTCAAACTCCACAATCAGTATTACGACGCTCACCCTGAAGAATTCCTGTGGCATTTCTTTCCTCACTACTGGGAAAGAACCAGCCCATATTATAATTCACTCCCCCAACAATTCCTCTTCAGAGGAGAGATTAACGGATGAGTGGTCCATCCAATTGGCAAGCAAGAGAACCAAGAGAAGAAATACTAGACTCATCAGAAGAGAGAATGGACGACGACAGAATAAACCCAATCGCAACCCGGATAGTGGATCTGGAGGATACCTTGGAGATAATGAGACACGAGATAGAACAGTCGAAACAGGCACAACAACAACAACAACAAATACACCAATTGGAAATGGGGAATGCACTGGTCGAAATAACCAAATCCTTGGCCAAAATAACATCGATGCTATCCGACCCCCAAACCCAAATGCCACGTTTGACAAATATCTCTGGCCACACTGTTGCCCCCACGGGCCACGTATTTGCCCAACACCGGGTAAAAGTTTCGTCACCTACTCCATACTCAGGGAAGCGTGAC
The DNA here is from genome assembly GCA_003314395.1 of Albatrellus ellisii. Classification (NCBI taxonomy): domain Eukaryota; kingdom Fungi; phylum Basidiomycota; class Agaricomycetes; order Russulales; family Albatrellaceae; genus Albatrellus; species Albatrellus ellisii. Next base: position 2,665 of record QLPN01000424.1, read on the forward strand.
AAACTTGATTCCTTCATACAAGAATTATTTCTTGTATTTGCAGCAAATAAAACGTGGACAGACAGTGACAGAATCACATATGCCCTATCATATATGATAGGAGGAAGCGCAGAAGCCTGGAGAAACCTAGTTGTAGCAAAACAATGATTACACAAAGTCCATCCAAACAATCCAATATATCCAGAACCTTTCACAAACTGGATGGACTTCGATATGAAATTACAAGCACAATTTGGTGATCCAGACGAAGCACAGATGGCACAACAGCAGTTGCACAAATTATGACAAGGGGGAAAGTCAGCCGAAGAATTCACCACTGAATTCCTCTTAATAGCAGCAAAAACAAAATATGACAAAGAAGCGCTGATAGACTGCTATAAAAGAGGATTAAACGTGGATCTTCTCCAAAAAGTCTACAACATACACCCTCCCCCTTCCACGTACCTATCATGGCAACAAATGGTGCAGAGTACGGATCGGCATATGAGAGAGTTTAAGCAATTGGTTGCTGACAGGGGATCCTCAAGTTGGGGACCCAGATACAACCGCAATGCTAACACTCAAAATAATGCCGCTAATCCTTCTGCAACTCATAAAGCCAGCAATGAGACAGTACCCATGGACGTAGACCGTGCACAAAGACGCCGAGAAATCATTTGCTTCAACTGCAGGGAGAAGGGGCATATATCGTGAGACTGTCCTCAGAAAAAGAAGGAGAAACTACACACTATTCACGAACAGATCAGAGGCATGTCTACAGAAGAATTTGCACAGATGTTGAATGATGAAGCGATTAAGAAAATCGCAAAGGAAGCAGGTTTTGGAAGGGACGAGTAGTAGATGTTGCTACTTCGTCCAATCGATTTTCAGTACTTACTCTGGATGACGGCGCTGTTGACCACGCCAATGTATGTGATCCAATTGAAATATTTAATCACATTGAACCAGAGAAAAAGACTGAGAAGAAGACATCAGAGAGTATGCCTTCTCTAAAAAAGGAAAAGCATGTTGTCATGGGAATATGAACGGAATTACCCATGATAGAAATAGAAGTCAAGAAATCAGACAGTGGACAAGTAATTACTATTCAAGCCTTGATTGATTCAGGAGCAACAACTTGTTATGTAGACAAAGAATTTGTCAAAAACAATCATCCTATTACAAAGAAACTCCCAATCGCCATTCCAGTCTACAACATCGATGGGACCAAAAATGAAAGAGGTTCTATCAAAGAAACTGTGGATCTCATAGTCAAGATACAAAACCATACAGAAAGGACCACATTCTGTGTTACAGGACTAGGAAAAGTCAACCTTATTCTTGGAGAAACATGGTTGAAAATCCACAATCCCAAGATAGACTGGGAAACGGGCAGAGTAAAATTCTCTAGATGTCCACGACAATGCCACATCAGAGTAGTAGCAGAACGAAAGGAAAACAAACAGAGAAAGAAAGAAGAAGTTCCTGAATTGAAGGAAGTTGACGATGAAGACGAAGACACAATAGGAAAAGAAGACAAAGTACTATGTGTCATGATCGGAAATCCTGAATTGGAAGCGTCCATATCAAACATATCTCAGGATTTAGCAATAGAAGCAGAAAAGCGAAAGATCAAAAAATCATTTGAAGATATAGTACCCAAAGCATACCATGAATTCAAATCTGTATTCGCAAAAGAATCATTTGACGAATTACCTCCCAAATGAACCTGGGATCATGCCATTGAATTAAAACCGAATGCGAAAATGCACATGGGAAAAATCTATAATCTTTCATTTATGGAACAAAAAGAATTGGAAAAGTTCATTGAAGAAAACTTGAAATCAGGACGAATCAGACCATCCAAATCACCAATGGCTTCCCCCTTCTTCTTTATCAAAAAGAAATCAGGGGAATTACGTCCAATTCAAGATTACAGATGCCTCAATGAGATTACAATCAAAAATTCCTATCCATTACCACTCATATCAGAATTGATTGATAAACTCAAAGGGGCTAAGTACTTCACAAAACTCGATATCAGATGGGGATATAATAATGTTCGTATCAAAGAAGGAGACGAATGGAAGGCTGCCTTCATTACAAACCAAGGATTATATGAACCCCTAGTGATGTTCTTCGGGCTTACCAATAGCCCCGCTACTTTTCAGACCATGATGAATCATCTCTTCAGAGAATTGATAGCAAAAGGGAAGGTGGTGGTCTATATGGATGACATCCTTATCTTCACGGCGACGATTGAAGAACATAGGATTATAGTGGAAGAGGTGTTGAAGATATTATGTGATAACAAACTATATCTCAAACCGGAGAAATGCGACTTTGAAAAGACAGAAATCGATTACCTTGGACTTAAGATCTCCTTTGACAAAATTATGATGGACCCTGTCAAAGTTCAAGGTATCGCAGAATGGCCTATTCCCACCTCTGTCACAGAAGTCCGCTCCTTTTTAGGATTCACAAATTTTTATCAACGTTTTATCAGAGGATTCTCTGATATAGCCAAACCACTCAACTCTCTTCTACAAAAAGATACAAAATGGCATTGGGATTCCGAACAACAAGAGTCATTCGAAAACCTCAAAACAGTGTTGTGTTCTAAACCTGTTTTAGTTTTCCCCGAACCTGATTGTCCTTACCTTGTAGAAGCAGACAGTTCAGGATATGCTACAGGAGCAGTTTTGTTGCAGATGAGAGACAATGAGAAGTGGCACCCAGTGGCGTATATCAGCAAAGGGTTATCACCTGCAGAGAGGAATTATGACATCTATGACAAAGAGATGTTGGCCATTATACGCGTGTTGGAACAATGGAGACACTATCTAGAAGGAACAGATAGTCCTGTCCAGATCCTTACAGATCACAAAAACCTAGAGTACTTTATGAGTGCCCAGAAATTGAACCGTCGCCAGGCTCGATGGTCTCTATTTCTTTCTAGGTTCAATATCCACCTTTCCCACAGACTGGGAAAGAGTTCAGCCAAACCAGATCTCCTCTCGAGATGAGCGGATCATAAAGAGGGGGTGGAACATGACAACAAGAATGTCATACTGCTAAAACATGAATTTTTCAAAAATAATCTGGTTGATAACGCTTGCGCATCCCAAATTATAGACAAACACATCATAGCAGTCTTGGCAAACAATATTCCACTTCTTCAAAAGATCGCAGATGAACAGGAGAAAGACGGAGATGTCAAAATGTGGGCAGAACTATCAGCAGACGAATGCAAGACAGCTACCATAACAGGATGGGGACAAAACAATAAAGGATTACTTACGTTCAAAAACAAAATCCTAGTCCCAGATAGTTGCAGAGCAGAAGTCGTCAAATATTGCCATGATACTCCTATCGCAGGACATCCAGGACAATGGAGGACACTAGAGCTAGTGTCAAGAACATTTTTGTGGAAAGGAATGGCAGCGTATGTCGGGAAATATGTCAAAAGTTGTGACATTTGTCAGAGAACAAAAACAATCACAAAGAAACCACAAGGCGAACTGACACCAAACAAAATACCATCAAATCCCTGGCAGATCATATCCACAGATCTCATTACACAATTACCTGAAAGTCAAGGATATGACTCAATACTTGTGGTAGTCGATCGGTTCTCAAAAATGATACATATCATGGCAACGACATCCGACATAACAGCAGAAGGAGTAGCAAGGATGTTCAGAGATAACGTTTGGAAACATCATGGACTATCTGATCGGGGACCACAATTTGCTTCCAAAATGATGAAAGAGTTAAATCGGTTGTTGGGCATCAAAACAGCATTATCGACGGCCTATCATCCTCAAACCGATGGTCAAACAGAATGAATCAATCAAGAGATAGAACAATATCTCAGAATATTCGTTGATCATAGGCAATCGGATTGGATGAATTGGTTACCAATGGCCGAATTTTGCTACAATAATAAAGTCAACGCCTCAACAAAATACTCTCCATTTATGATCAACTCTGGACAAAATCCTCGCATGGGTTTTGAACCAGGCAAGACATCCACTATCGATTCAGTAGAAAATTTTGTGGAAGGAATGAAGAGGACAAGAGATGATGCAGAATCAGCGCTAAGGAAAGTGGCTGAGGATATGAAGAAGTACTACGACGTTCACAGAGGAGTGACACCCATTTACGCAATAGGGGATAAAGTTTGGTTAGACTCAACAAATATTCAAACAGGAAGACCAACAAGGAAATTGGATCATAAACGACTTGGACCTTATCCAATCGAACAAATATTGTCAAACAATGCATACAAATTGACACTACCCAAGTTGATGAAAATCCATCCAGTCTTCCATGTTGCGAAATTATTGCCTTATACACCAAACGAAATCCCAGAACGAATCGTGAAAACTCCACCCTCTCCAATCATCAAAGATGGTATTGAACAATACAAAGTTGAAACAATCTTGAATAGTAGGAAAAATAGAGGAAAAATTCAATATCTTATCAAATGGAAGAATTACCCAGAAGACGAAAATTCCTGGGAACCAGCTACAAATATTCTCAAAGACGTACCCAAGCTGGTCAAAGAATTCCATTTAAAATATCCTCTTGCAATACGTACTATTCAAAAATGTTCAATACCAGTCAAACGACTTTTGGACATCGCAAAATTACCTACGAGAGGATCAGAACATGCCGCAGGATTAGATCTCTACAGTGCTGAAGAAATCATTATTCCCTCACATGGTCAAAGATTGGTTGACACCCAAATCACCTTAGCTATACCAGATCATTGCTATGGTCGTATCGCACCTCACAGTGGTTTGGCTGTTAAGAACTCTATTCATATTGGTGCAGGTGTCATCGACTCAGACTATAGGGGAACATTGAAAATACTTATCATCAATCTTAGCACTGAAGATTTCAAAATCAAAATCGGCGATCGCATTGCTCAATTGATCCTCAAACATATCTCTATTGCTGATGTCTGCAAAGTTCAAACATTGGAAAATACTGAAAGAGGAGAACAAGGGTTTGGTTCTACTGGGATCGCATACGCTCGTCAAGTCGTCTCGCCCTAAAAGAGGGGGTATTTGTCAGGACGCATTTATTTTTCTTTTCATTTTACGATTTCTTTCATCCTTATCACTCAAGATCTACATAAGATATCTTATCAGATCATGAAGATCTTATCGCAATTATATATGACTCATTTCCATTTTGTCATTGGCCCAATTACTATACACATACAACACATATTCTCACAGTCGCTTACAGAGCTTCCCACAGATGCTGCGCATCCTTACTGATGCTGTGCAAGTTGCTTATTGATCGTTCACAGGAATGCTGTGCATTCCTTTATGATATGCCTGCCCTATAGTACATACATGGTCTGTGCGCAGGTTACTTTTAGTATATATACTTCAGCTGTATCGTAGTTACTCTTCAGCTGAATACATCTGGGATATCCATTTGCTTAAGCGTGATCTCATCCCTTTGTTAGCTCTTTCCTCTTCCTCTACATTGTGTGACCTTGCTGGCAAACGTCAGCCTCACATAATCCCTTGTTGGTGATGAAGGCAGCCTTCCATTCATCTCCTTCTTCAATTTGGACATTATTGTATCCCCATCTGATGTCAAGTATTTGGCTCCTTTGAGTTTATCAATGAATTCAGAAATGAGTGGTAATGGGTATGAATTTTTGATTGTAATCTCATTGAGCCGATGATAATCTTGAATGGGATGTAATTCTCCAGATTTCTTTTTGATAAAGAAGAATGGTGATGCCATAGGTAATTTGGAGGGGCAAATATGTCCTGATTTGAGATTTTCATCAATAAACTTTTCCAATTCTTGTTGTTCTGTAAAGGAGAGATTATAAATCTTTCCCATATGCATCTTTGCTCCTTCTTTCAATTTGATAGCATGATCCCATGTGCATTTTGGAGGTAATTCATCAAACGATTCTTTTGCAAATACTGATTTAAATCCATGATATGCTTTGGGGACAATATCTTCAAAGGACTCCTTGATCTTCTTCTCTGCTTCTATTGCTAAGTCCTGAGAGATATTTCAAATTGCTGCTTCTTTCTCATCATCTCCTATCATGATGCATAGAATCTTGTCTCCTTTACATACTTCATTGTCATCTTCATTGTCAAATTCTACCATAGGTGGTACTTCCACTTTTGTTTGTTCCACCATCTTCTTCTTCCTAATCTTTCTATCCATTACTACTTGTACATGACAATGTCTTGGACATCTTGTGAATTTTACTGCACTGGTTTCCCAATTTATTTCTGGATTGTGGATCTTTAACCAAGTTTCTCCTAGAATTAGATTGACTTTTCCTAGGCTGGTAACACAAAATGTAGTTCTTTCTGTGTGATTTTGGATTTTGATTATAAGATCCACTGTTTCTTTGATAGAACCATTTTTGTTCTTGGTTCCATCAACATTGTAAACTGGTATTGAGATTGGGAGCCTTTTTGTGCTTAGACAGTTTGTTTTCACAAATTCTTCATCTATGTAACACATTGTTGCTCCTGAATCTACTAGTGCTTGGATAGATATCACTTGTCCATCTTCTGGCTTTTTGACTTCAAGTTGAATCATGGGTAATTCTGCTCTGACTCCCATGACTACATGCTTTTCTTCTTTAAGAGAGGGCATACTCTCTGATGTCTCTTTCTTCTCTGTCTTTACTTCTGATGCAATGTTGTTAAATATTTCAACTGGATCACATACATTGGTGTGGTCAACAGCACCATCATCAGGAGTAAGTACAGAAAAATGATTTGAGGATGAAGTAGCGACATCTACTACTCATCCTTTCCAAAACCTGCTTCTATTTTCTTGTGAGGCCGACGTTTGCCAGCAAGGTCACACAATGTATAAGAGAAAGGGGCAAGAGCTAACAGAGGGATGAGATCACGCTTGTGCAAACGGATATCCCAGATGTATTCAGCTGAGGAGTAACTACGATACAGCTGAAGTATATATACTAAAGGAACCTGCGCACAGACCATGTATGTACTATAGGGCAGGCGTATCATAAAGGAATGCGCAGCATTCCTGTGAACGATCAATAAGCAACTTGCACAGCATCAGTAAGGATGTGCAGCACCTGTGAGAAGCTCTGTAAGCGACTGTGGGAATATGTGTCATATATGTATAGTAATCGGGCCGATGACGAATGATGAATGAGTCATACATAATCGCGATAAGATCTACATGATCTGATAAGATATCTTGTGTAGATCTTGAGCGATAAGAGTAAAAGAAATTGTATAATTAAAGGAAAAATAAACGCATCCTGACATTTCTTAATAGCTTGATCATTCAACATCTGTGCAAATTCCTCTGTCGTCATACCCCTAATCTGATTGTGAATTTCACAGATCTTCCCTATGCATCTTTGTGGACAGTCCCTTGAAATGTGACCCTTTTCTCTGTAATTGAAACATATGATTTCTCTTCTTCTTTGTGCCCAATCTACATCCATGGGTACTGTGTCATTGCTTGCCTTGTGTGATGGTGTAGAAGGATTAGTGACATTAGAGGTGTTTGCATTTCAGTTGTAACATGGTCCCCAGCTTGAGGATCCCCTGTCTGCAACCAATTGCTTAAACTCTCTCATATGTCAATCCATGCTCTGCACCATTTGCTGCCAGGCTAAATACATGGTAGGAGGGGGATTGATGTTGTAGATTCTTAGAAGAAGATCCACATTTAATCCTCTTTTGTAGCAATCAATGAGTGCTTCATCATCATATTTGGTTTTTGCTGCAATTAAGAGGAATTCTGTGGTGAATTCTTCTGCAGTTTTCCCTCCTTGGCATATTTTATGTAGCTGCCGCTGTGCAGTCTGGGCTTCATCTGGATCTCCAAATTGCACTTGAAGCTTCATATCAAAGTCTACCCAGTTTGTGAATGGTTCTGGATATAGTGGGTTATTTGGGTTGACTTCATGTAGTTGCTGCTTAGCAACTACAAGATTTCTCCAGACTTCTGTGCTTCCTCCTATCATGTATGACAGGGCATATGTGATTCTGTCACTATCAACCCACATTTTATTTGCTGCAAATACAAGAAATAATTCTTGTATGAATGAGTCAAGTTTGTCACACTTCCCTGAGTATGGAGTAGGTGACAAAACTTTTGCCTGGTGTTGGGCAAATATGTGGCCCATGGGGGCAGCGGATAGGCCAGAGATGTTTGTCAAATGTGGCATTTGGGTTTGGGGGACAGATAGCATTGATGTTATTTTGGCCAAGGATTTGGTAATTTTGACTAATGCATTCCCCATTTCCAATTGATGTGTTTGTTGTTGTTGCTGTGCCAATTTTGCTTGCTGCATCTCATGTCTCATTATCTCCAGCATATCCTCTAAGTCCACTATCCAAGTTGCCATCAGATTTATAGTGTCTTCCATTCTTTCTTCTGAGGACTTGGGGAGGAATGGTTCTGGTTCTCATGCTTGCCAATTCGATGGACCACTCATCTTGTGATTTCTCCTCTAAAGGTGAATTCCTGGGGGAGAGAATTGTAATACAGGCTGGTTCACCTCCAGTAGTGAGGAAAGAAATGCCACAGGAATTCTTCAGGATGAGTGGTGTAGTATGGATTGTGGAGTTTGAAGAACCAGATGGCTTGCTGTCAGCAATATTCAAATGTGTTTCCATAGTACCAGATGAGAGCCTGAAAAGTGTGGGGTCAAGTTGGTGGTGATAATGAAGAGGTAAGTCTGGCATATGATTTGCCTGACCTAGTCCTCTTTTCCAAGTGAAGTATTCTTGGAATGATGAAAATAAAACTGTGCAAAGTGAAAACTCTTTGTACCTTTCTCAAGGGTACAAGCCATTTAAACACAGAGTGGAAGGTGGAGGTGGGTATGTAGATACTAGTATATAGGTAATACTATGAAAGAATTCTTTGATATAGTAAAAAGTTATAGTATCTCTGGTCCGAATGGTTGTCAGAGAGATCTTCAATGCCCCACTAAGTGGTAGACACCCTAGCACTGCTCACTGAGGCAATATAAGGCCCAGCGCTGCAGCTGAACTATGAAGAACTGGAGAACTATAACAGTACAATGCTCTCTTGAGTGAGGAGGGAGGGGAGTGATGATTTGAAACAGTTGTTATGGGAGTGAGGGAGGAGGTGAGGTCACTGAAGAGGAGCTTTATACAATTGTGAGGCTCATGCTAGACAGCGAGGTCACAAAAGTAAGAGAAGAGGATTGATTAAGGATGAGACAATACACTTAGGATGAAGTCACGCTATCAGGTGGATATCCCAGATGTATAAAGCTAAGGAAATACATGCTATAGAAGTGCCCTATATATACTAAAGAGATCAGTGCACAGACCATGTGCTGTCACTGTAGGGCCGGCATATGTAAGTAAGACGCACAGCATCTGTGAGAACTATCAGTAAGCAATGCACAGCATTGCACAGCATCAGTAATTGACTGTGAGAATATGAGTCATGCATGTATAGTAATTAGTCTGATGACAAAGCAGTTATGAGTCATAGACAATCATGATAAGATCTACAGATGATCTGATAAGATGTATCCTGTAGATCTTGAGCAATAAGATCAAAAGAAATCATAAAATGAAAAGAAAAATAAGTATGTCCTGACAGCAGGGTAGTGGCTGCACACTATTGATACAGTGGCAAGGTGGGTGCATGAGTGAGAGGAGGAGGGACATACTAATTGCCCATGTCATCTTGAGTGGATGTGGGCAAGGCAGGTGTGTAAGTTGCTGCACTGTGCTGGTATGGTGACAGCATGGACAAGGAGGTGGCAGCCATGGTGTATTGGCATGGCACAGTGGCAGCATGGGTGGCCAGGTGGTGGCCACCCACTGTTGGTACAGTGGCAGCACAGGTGGGGAGGTGGTGGCCATGGGCATGTATGTGACTGCAGCATCCTGAGGTGGGAAGTGGGTAAGCAAGGGAAAACCTGTGTGAGTGAAGACATACCAATCACTTGTGTCATCTTGAGTGGATGCAGGCAGGGTGGGGCAGGCAGGCACATTGCTGCACTGTGCTGGTATGGTGGGTGTGGGTAAGGAGGTAGTGGCCATGCTGTATTGACACAGTGGTGGTGTGGCTGGGGTGGTGGTGGCCATGCACTGTCCATACAGTGGCTGCATGGGCAAGTAGGGTGCATAGGTGGAAATAAGAGTAGGGATGTCCCAATTACCCACATCATCTTGAGTGGACGTGGGTGGTGAGCCAGCAACCTGCCATGCTGTGCTGGTACAGCAGTGGTGCAGATGTGCATGTGGGCATAGCATCCTGGTACAGCAGTGGCATAGGTGGCCAGATGGTGGCCACCCACTGTTAGAACCATGGTAGTCTGGGTGTGGTGGTAGTGGCCACATGCTGTTCATACAGCAGCAGCACAGGTGGGTAGGGGGCCACACACTGTTGACACAGCAGTGATGGTGGTGCACACTGTAGCACTGCCATGCACATGTGGGAATTTTGTGCCACACTGCCATGCATGTGCCATGCTTCCATGTGTGGTGTGCCACACCAGGGGATGACTTTTTTGTAGTGGTGCTTTGGACAAAAAAAACCATGTGTTGCCATTCCTCATCACATTATATTATAGATGGATCCCATCAAAGTTCAAGGAATAGTAGATTGGCCCACACCAACCTCCATCACAGAAGTTCACTCATTTTTGGGTTTCACAAACTTTTATTGACATTTTATTCAAGGATTTTCAGAGTTAGCAAAACCCCTCAATTCACTTCTTCAAAAAGATGTCAAATGGCATTGGGATCAGGAACAGGAAATCTCCTTCATGAATCTAAAAACTGCATTGTGTTCACAACCAGTTCTAGTTTTTCCTGAACCCCATAGACCATACTTAGTTGAAGCAGATAGCTCAGGCTATGCAACAGGAGCAGTATTGTCACAGATGAGAGATGATGGGAAGTGGCACCCAGTGGCATACATCAGCAAGAGTCTTTCTCCAGCAGAAAGGAATTATGACATATATGACAAGGAGATGCTTGCTATTATACATGCACTGGGACAATGGAGACACTATCTGGAAGGAACAGATAGTATGGTCAATATCCTCACTGACCACAAAAACCTAGAGTACTTTATGAGTGCCCAGAAATTGAACCATTGCCAGACTTGATGGTCTCTATTTCTTTCTAGGTTCAACTTTCACCTTTCCCACAGACTGGGGAAGAGTTCAGCCAAACCTGACCTCTTATCAAGATGATCAGATCATAAAGAGGGGGTGGAACATGACAATGAGAATGTCATACTGCTAAAACCAGAGTTTTTCAAAAATTCAAATCATATCGGTGCAGTTATAACAAACAACATTCCACTCCTCAACAAGATCACCAATGAACAAGTAAAGGATGGAGATGTTAAGATGTGGAGAGAATTGTCAGGTGATGAAGCTAAAACAGCAATCATAGCTGGATGGGGAGAAAACAAACAAGGGTTGTTGATGTATAAAAACAAAATCCTTATCCCAGACAGTTGTAGAGCCAAAGTTGTAAAACAATTTCATGACACTCCTATTGCAGGACATCCAGGACAATGGAGGACACTGGAGATAGTGTCAAGAACATTTTGGTGGAAAGGAATGGCCACATATGTTTGGAAATATGTCAAGGGATGTGACACCTGTCAAAGAACAAAGACATTCCCAAAGAAACCACAAGGAGAACTGACACCAAATGAAATACCATCAAACCCTTGGCAAATAATATCAATGGATTTGATTACTCAATTACCAGACAGCCAAGGATACAATGCAATATTGGTGGTGGTAGATTGCTTCTCTAAAATGATTCACACCATGGCAATGACTTCAGATGTAACCACAGAAGGAGTGGCACAATTGTTCAGAGACAATATTTGGAAGCACCATGGACTACCTGAGAAAATTATTTCAGATTGTGGTCCACAATTCACTTCCAAAATGATGAAAGAGTTGAACAGATTGTTGGGCATAAAAACAGCATTATCCACAGTGTATCATCCACAAACAGATGGACAAACAGAATGAATTAACCAAGAGATAGAGCAATATCTCAGGATTTTTGTAAACCATCATCAATCAGACTGGATGAATTGGTTGCCAATGGCAGAATTCTGTTACAATAGCAGGGTTAATGCCTCAACAAAATATTCCCCATTCATCTTGAACTCTGGACAACATCCACATATGGGGTTTGAACCAGGCAAGACATCCACTATTGACTTGGTAGAAAATTTTGTTGAAGGATTGAAGAGGATGAGGGAAGATGCAGAATCAGTGTTGAGAAAAGCAGCTGATGACATGAAGAAGTATTATGACACTCACAGAGGAGTAACACCAAAATATCAAGTTGGAGACAAAGTTTGGCTAGACATGTCAAACATACAAACAGGAAGACCAACTCGAAAACTGGATCATAAAAGATTGGGACCATATGCTATCATCAAAGTACTCTCAAACAATGCATATGAACTCACACTCCCTAAATCTATGAAAATCCATCCAGTCTTCCACATCATCAAACTTCTTCCATTTACTCCAAATGATATTCCAGAAAGAATCATCAAACTTCCTCCCCTGCCAATTATCAAAGACAATGTTGAGCAGTATGAAGTAGAAGTGATTATCAATAGCAGAAAATACAGGGGACACACACAATATCTTGTTAAATGGAAGAACTACCCAGAAGATGAAAATTCCTGGGAACCAGCAGGTGTTATAACCAAAGATGTACCCAAGCTGGTTAAAGAATTCCATATTCTACACCCTACTGCTATTTGCTCTGTTCAATGTTGCCTTCTTCCAATCAAATGACGTTCTGAATCAGCCACTTTACCCACTCATGGTTCAGAATTAGCTGCAGGTCTTGATCTTTATAGCACAGAAGAAATTATCATTCCTGCACACAGTCAAAGTCTTGTCAATACTCAAATCTCTTTGGCTATACCTAATCACTGCTATGGATGTATTGCTCCTCACAGTTGTTTGGCTGTCAAAAAATCCATCCATACAGGAGCAGGAGTTATCAACTCTGACTATTGTGGATCAGTTAAAATCCTTCTTGTCAATCTTGGCGCTAAATATTTTACTGTCAAAATAAAAGATCACATCATGCAGCTAGTTCTTGAACATATATCACTTGCTGATATTAAAGAAGTCATTTCACTGGATGACACAGAAAGGGGAGATCATGGATTTGGTTCTACTGGTATTTCCTAAGATACTCATTGAGTCATCTCATCCTTAGAAGGGGGGTATTTGTCAGGATGCATTTATTTTTCTTTCCATTTTACTATTTATTTCAATCTTATTGCTCAAGATCTACAAGAGATATCTTATCTCATCTTATTGGATCATTGGTAGATCTTATCATGATTATCTTTGACTCATGTCCATTCATCATCAGACTTATTACTATACAGATATGACTCATACTCTCACAGTTGCTTATTGATGCTATTGTTACAAGGCACTTGCTTTGGCACCTCATAATGGTTTTCTTTTTTTCTTTCTTTTATTTCTTATATCTTACTTACTAGTAAAGTGTAGTACTATTACTACAAGTGTGAGCTTAGCTCCACTTTACCTAGTAAGGACTCTCATATTTCTTTTCTCTTTTATAGTACTTAAGTATTTACCTACTTAAGTGTGAGCATAGCTCCAGGTACTATATTAAGAATTATCTTTCTCTCTTTATCTTTCTTTTATTTATTATAACATTTTACTTGCTAAGGACTATTACTATACAATTAGCAAGGACTCCCTTTTCTCGCTCTTATTTACCTTTGTTTACATCTTGTTCATCTCGCACTTGTGGCTGAGCCACTAATATCACATGGACACGTACTTACTGCGCTTTACTGCGCACTTTCGTGTACTTACTGCGCATTACTGCGTAACTTTACTATAGTTAGATCGCTAGTCCTCGCTAGTCCTGTATAAATAGTTGACAAACTGGCAATCTTAAACCCCAGTCTTGTCAACTTCGCAATCTAGGGATTCTCCTTATACTGCGCTTGATCTAAGCTCGTTAACCACTCGCTTCACTCTTTCTTAGCTAAGTCTAAGAATTCTAAAAGCTATTAAGATGTCTTACACTAAGTCAAACTGGATCCTCGTATCGTTATAGGTGGAATTGTCCTCGTAACTATATCGTTAATCCCACTCTTCATCGTCATTCGGAACCTCTATTACATTCATCAAGCCAATATCCAAACCTTGGTTACCAGGAGTAACATTTTAGACCTTCCCTAAGACTGCCCAATAGGCCGCTCTTAGCAGCTATGCAATGCTGCACATCTTACTTACATATGCCTGCCCTATAGTGACAGCACATGGTCTGTGTGCTGATCTCCCTAGTATATATAGGGCACCTCTGTAGCATGTATTTCTTTAGCTTTATACATCTGGGATATCCACCTGATAGTGTGACTTCATCCTAAGTGTATTGCCTCATCCCTTCACCAATCCTCTTTCCTTACTCTTGTGACCTTGCTGTCTAGCATGTGCCTCACACCATCCCTTCTACACCATAGGTTTTGTATGCAAGCCCAAATGTGAACAAGACCCTTTCCACCACACACTCTTCCTTCCCACCCTCCTCTCACTCATTGCCATCACTGCAAGTGGCAAAAGCATGAGAGTGAGTGTACTTGTAGCTTGGGGACCCATGCTTATGTCCCTTGCTCACCCTCATCCACCCTTCAACTCTTGGTTGGGCATTACGGTGTTCAACCCATCCACCTCCACCTCTCACCCAGTGACATCCTCCACAGCATGCATGTTTGCACAGGTTATGGCAGGCAGCAAGAACTGTGAGGAACATAGATTGCAAGTGTAACAGAATGAGCAGCATGGCTGCAGTAGGTGAGGTAGGTGTGGACAGTGAGAGGAGTGCCACAATGCAAAGGTAAGAGCTGCAGGGATAGTAATGAGGCAGAGGATAGGATCCAAGAGGTAGTAGTACTTACCCAGTTGTCATGTAAGATGATGACTGAGGAAGTATGTAGTAAAGTATGCATCTTATATAGTAAAAGTAAGTAAGGTTAAGGTGGAGATGCAATCCTGGAATACAAGGATGCCTATAGGTAGGTGGGACACATGTCATCCAGAGTATAAGTGGAGTGGGAATGTGAGGAGGAAGTGGTGTGTCAAGATTGTGTAAATATGTATAAGGTAACTTGGAAGGTAAATGCCGAACAAAAAAGAGAAGAGTAGCAGTTGTAGCAATGACATACAGTGAAAAACTCAACAATGCATGTGGTGGACCCTTGGAGTGGAGTGATTGATATGCAATTGTGGACATTCTAGGACAACCACTTTTGATCAGAGTATTCCTGGGGACAGTCTTCTGATGGCTCAGGGACCTGTTGTTATTATAAGGTTCTTCACCAACTCTCTTCTATTTCTCTAATTTTGCATTTCCAGACTTTGTGTTACATTTACTTATATCTTTACTTGTACTCATGTGTTTGACTTTGTACTTTACCCACACCTGTGGCACACTCTTATAGTTCATACTCCACAGTTACACATACTATAAAGGAGTCCTCAGTGGTGCAGCTAGTTCTCTAGTTGCTCACTTCAGACTTCAGTCCCCCACTTAGTGTGGTGTCTAGAGTACTCTCCATTGCAATACCACAAGTCCATTGATGTCCTTTAACAGGACCCCCCACCTCTTCTACACACCTCCATCCCCCCCACACCCACTCTAGGACAGAGCAACTCTTAGATCAAGGTCTAAGTGTCAACTTTTATTCACTTCTTCCCACCACTCACCCTTCTGCCATCTGTCTTCATCTCCACCATCAACTTCTTGCTTGACACACATGCATCATCATACAGCATCAAAGTGAACCTTTGACAAACTACAAATTATTCCCCCTTTGGCTGTTTCTAGATCCCAGGTCAGAACATTGGAGGAACCAAGATAGGAGGTACAGAGTTAAGTACCCTCCTAAACCATTCATAGAGTTGTTGTATCAGTATTACAATGACCCTTCTCTTGTCCCTCCCCCTGTCCTGCTTGAATTAGCAGCTCACCCCAATCATGCCTTTCATATCAATCTACACCACCACTTTGTGTTATATATTGCAGGAGGTCCAGAAACATCTACATACTAGTGTAGACATATCTCCTTTTCAAATCTTTGTGGTTTTCTTGTTTGTTTGTTTTATCCTCTGCACATTTTATTGAAAATATAGTGCTTCTGTTGTATGACTGAGTGTGCAATCAACTCAACTACAGAAGTACTGGAACACTTGTCAAAATCATCTGACAAATAATTGAACAAACTGTCACAAGGATCCAGAGACCAGTGGAACCAGCAGAGTCAGAGACAGCAGTCACCTCCACAACACAGAGAGGAGAGTGAGGAACCCAAATCACACTCAAGGAATTGATTCACAAGTTTAGAAGATCAAGAACCTGAATCCTCTCACCACTTAGATTCAGAAATCATGGATCTTGGTACAGCCTTAGCAGCAACCCTACAACCTCCATCTGCAGTATCTGCTCTAATGGACCAAGACCAAGACCAATTGACTTTTGCAAAGATGATGAAGAGTACCTTTGGAGATCATAATGAAGAACAGATGGCTCAACAGAAGCTGACCACTATTTTGCAGGGAAGTTGGCATATCAAGGAATATATTATGGAATTCCTCCTCTACAAAACAGCATCTGGATATAATGATGGTGCACTATGCACATTGTTCAAAAAGGGGATGAATTGTCCTCTTCTTCAGTCCTGTTATGTGGAGATACCAATCCCTGGAGATTTAGATGGATGGATTAGATGAGCAAGACTCAGAGCATATGTCTGGCAAGACATGCAGAATTTCAAGTCAATGTGGGGAAGAAAACAACAAGAACAACAATCCTTTAGAAGATCTCAAGGACAACAGTGGAATTTCACTCCTTGTTGAGAATTTATGCCCATTGCTGCTCCAGCAGGAGAACTGATGGATGTTGATATGGCAAGAGGACCATGCCCTCATCTTTGTTTCAACTGTGGTAAAGAAGGACATTTTGCATGAGAATGTCCAGAACCAAGATGTCCTCAAGGACAACAATGAAGGGGGAATGTGAGGACCCTTCAGGAGATGCATGTGCTAAATGAGGCAGACTTCTTGGCTGAGATGCAGAAGGAGTTCCAGGCATGTGGTCATAGATTGAATGACCTGAGTAGCTCAAAGAGTGGAGCACCACAGCTGGGTTTTGGGTTGGATGGGAATTGAGCATAAGTTCACCATCCTACAATAGGTTTTCTATGCTTCAGACTGATGATACAGACATTGATCATCTCAATGCTTGTACCCAAATTTATTTAACACACATTGTTCCATCTTGCTCTCAGTCTGAAGTGAAGCCTCAAGTGCAACAGGTTATTCCTCCTGTCAAGAAAAAGGAATATGTCTGGACAATGTTTGACATCACAAGTTTCCCTGAAATGAAGCTTAAAATCAGTGGATACTGGAGTGGTCTTAGAAGTAGATGCTTTACTCAATTCAGGAGCTACAGGGCAGTATGTTGACAAAGAATTTGTCAAGAAAAACAATTTAAACACAAAAAAACTCACAAAACCCATACCAGTATACAATGTCAATGGATCACTCAATCAAGGAGGATCTATTGAAGAAATGATCAACTTTATCATGACTATCAATGGCCATGCTACTTTTGCAGTCTGCAATCTGGGCAAAAAGAATGTTCTCATTGGTGAATCATGGTTGAAAATCCATAACCCTGAAATTGATTGGTTACAGGGAAGAATACATTTCACCAGATGCCCTCATAGATGTAAAGTACACCTCAAAGCTGATAGACAAGTATGGAAATCAAACAAGAAGTTGATGAAGCAACAAAATTGAGCAATACATGAAGAATCCAAAGAACAGATTATAGCTGAAGAAGGAGATTGGATATTAATGGTTATGGTTGATCAAAAAGAAATGGAGGCAGCCATTCAAAACATTAGCCAAGATCTTGCCATTGAAGCAGAAAAGAAGAAGTTGAAGAAGAATTTTGAAGATATAGTACCCAAAGCTTATCATCATTTCAAATGGGTATTTGACAAAGAAGCCTTCAATTCTCTTCCTCCAAGATGTCCTTGGGATCATGCGATTGAACTTAAACCAGGTGCTAAACCATCTGCTGGTAAAGTTTACAATCTATCCTTGGATAAACAGAAACAATTGGAGTTATTCATTGAAGAAAATCTGAAGAATGGTCATATTCACCCTTCAAAATCTCCTATGGCATCACCTTTCTTATTTATCAAAAAGAAATCAGGAGATCTTTGACCTGTTCAAGATTATTGCAAGCTCAATTATATGATGATCAAGAACAGCTATCCACTTCCTCTCATTTTGTAATTGATTGATTGTCTTCATGGAGTGCATTACTTCACCAAGATGGATGTCCATTGGGGCTACAACAATGTCAGAATCAAGGATGGTGATGAATGGAAGGCTGCCTTCATCACTAACAAGGGTTTGTTTGAACCTCTTGTTATGTCCTTTGGTTTGTGCAATAGCCCTGCCACCTTCCAAACAATGATGAACCACTTGTTCTGTGGTCTCATCTCTAGAGGAGTTGTGGTGGTATACATGGACAACATCTTGATTTTCACAGCAATGTTGGAGGAACATTGGAAGGTCACACAGGAAGTCCTTCAAATACTTGCAGATAACAAACTCTATCTCAAACCAGAGAAATGTGAGTTTGAACAAACATCTATTGATTTCCTGGGCCTGAAGATTTCTTTTGACAAAATTGCTATGGATCTGGTCAAGATACAGGGTATCAAAGACTGGCCAATTCCACAGAACCTTCATGATGTCCATTCATTTTTGGGTTCCTGCAACTTCTATTGTCATTTTATTTTTGGATTCTCCAATATTGCTAAACCCTTGAATGAGCTCATGCAGAAGGATGTCAAGTGGCATTGGAATGATGAACAGCAATTGGCCTTCACTTATTTACAAGATGCTGTGTGTTCTGAACCAGTTCTAGTGTTTCCAGATGAGCAGCATCCATTCTGAGTCAAAGCGGATAGTTCTGGTTATGCTACTGGTGTGGTTCTTTCACAACTTTGACAGGATAACAAGTGGCACCCTATTGCTTACCTCAGTAAGGGTTTGTCTCCTGCTGAGCATAACTACAACATATATGACAAGGAGATGTTGGCTGTCATCCATGCTCTGGAAGCCTGGCATCACTACCTTGAAGGTTCCATCTGCCCTGTTCAAGTGATCACTGACCACAAGAACTTGGAATACTTCATGACAGCCCAGAAACTCAATCATCATCAAGCTTGTTGGTCTCTTTATTTGTCTCACTTCCAGATTGATATGGTACACAAACCAGGCACTACCAATGTTTGCCCTGATCCCCTCTCAAGATGTTTGGACCATAAGAAGGGGGTAGAAGATGACAACAAGAACATCATCTTGCTCAAACTGGAATTTTTAAAACACAAAATTTCACTCACAGCACTTAGCCCTCCTATCTTGAAAAAGATTATGGATGCTCAAAAAGATGACCATGACTACATCATATGGGACAAGTTAGATGCAGACTTGAGGAAAACTGCAATGTTCATACAATGGAGTGAAGATGACAAGAAGATGGATGCTCTTCTATGATGGGAAACTTTACATTCCAGAAACAATGTATGCTGATCTGATGAAAACCTGCAACAATTCACCACTAGCAGGACATCCTGGCTACAAGAATACATTAGAAATGGTTCAAAGACATTTCTAATTCCAAAACATGGCATCATATGTGGAGAAATATGTCAAAGGATGTGATCTATGTCAGAGACTTTCCCTACAAAACCACAAGGAGAGTTAACACCTAATGAGATCCCATCATGACCTTGGCAATTATCTCTACAGATCTTATTGTCAAATTGCCTGAAAGCCAAGGCAACAATTCTATTCTCATGGTCATGGATTGTTTTACAAAAATGATTCATGCTATTCTAACAATGGAGATGGTGACAGCAGAAGGAGTGGCATGCCTCATGAGAGATCATGTGTGGAAACATCATGGTCTTCCAGAGAAGGTGTTGTCAGATTGAGGACCCCAATTTGTGTCACAAGTTATGCATGAATTGAATCATTTATTAGGGATTCAAATGGCTACATCTACAGCTTATCATCCTCAAACTGATGGACAAACAGAGCAGATAAACCAAGAAATAGAACAATATTTATCAACTATCAACAAAACAATTGGGCAAGCTGGTTGCCAATGGCCAAATTTGCTTACAATAATTGAGTTCATTCAGCAACAAAGTATTCTCCATTCATGCTGAATTATGGACAAGATCCAAGAATGGGCCATGAACCTCATATGTCTACCAAAATTGACTCAGTGGACAAGTTTGTAGCAGGGCTCAAATGTATCAGAGAAGAAGCAGAGGTGTCATTGAAGAAAGTAGCAGAGGATATGAAGAAGTTTTATGAGCATAGAGGCAAAACTCCCATCTATACCATTGGAGATACAGTATGGTGTGAAGCCACCAATATCGACACAGGCAGACTGATGAAGAAATTGGATCATAAATGTCTTGGACTATATGACATACTCAAAGTACTTTCTAACAATGTGTATTGTCTCAAACTCCAAAAGATGATGAAGATCCATCCTGTTTTCCATGTCATCAAAATTTGTCCCTTTGTCAAAGATGATGTCATCATGGAATGTGAAATTCATCATCCCCCTCCTCCTATCATCAAGAATGGTGTTGAAGAATATGAAGTCAAGGAAATCCTCAACAGTCATCTTTCTCATGGTAAAGTTCAATATCTGGTCAAATGGAAGGACTACCCTGCAGAAGAGAATTCTTGGGAACCTGCTTCAGTATTGATGGAAGATGTTCCTGATATGCTCAAGAGGTATCATAAAGAGAATCCTCAAGTGATACATTCAGTAGCCATTTATTCCCTTTACCAGACAGAATTTTCACCCAAGTTGATGGCTCAACTAGATGGATTACTGAAGAGACACCAATCTCTTCTCCACCAATTCTAGAAGAAGGATATGAGGAAATTCCATTTGGCATCATAGAGGATGAAGATGATGATGGAGTGATTACTCCAAAATCATATGAAGACTTGAAAGAATTACCCAAGTCTTCCTCCATCATTCCTCTTTCTCCATCACTCTTCACTGGCATCCCTTTCAAGTCTATGGAAGGAGAAGAAGACATTTGCCATGTGTGTTCATCTCCATTCTTCACTCATCAAGACATCTCACCTTAAGAAGGGGGTATTTGTCAGGCCACTACTAATTTTTCCTCATTTTTCTCTATAATCTTTATGACTCTATCACTATAGATCTCACAATCACTCCTGATCTATTGAAGTGATTCCCAGCCATGCATTCTACTTGTTCATCTTTATTGGCTGATGACACATATGTTGTCTGATCTCTGATCAGCCTGTTCTATTCTTATTTATGATTCATTTTCTCACTCTTACTGCAGATGCTCACCAATCCTTCTCACACCTGCTGTGGAGTATCACCAATCACTCCCACAGTTACTGCGGAGCCTCAGTCAGCACTTACACATCCCCTCTATTATTAGATATGATATCATTACTTTTCTTTCTCATTCTCCAGCCCTATACTGTACAGCATGGTCTGTGTGCTCCTTAGGGTAGTATATATAGGATAGTTCACTTAGTGTTTTATCCCAGTTCTGATCATCTGGGATATCTGCTAGGTGCAGTAGTTCTTAGTTCTTTTCTTGTTCTACCTTACTGATTATACATCTGGGATATCTGCTAGTCCAAGTGTGATTTTCCTTTTGTTGTTTTAGCTTTTTCTTCAGTTATTCAGCTTCAACATAGTGTTGGCCTCATACCTTACTGCCATGCCACTTACCACATTGCTGCAGCAATCACCTCCATGTTGTCTCTTATCATCAGTGTCTGCTCATTCCTGTTATCACACCTTCCCTAAGACTGTCCAATAGGCTGCTCTTAGCATCCATCCTCTGTGCAAGTTCATGCCACTTTAGATAAGTCATTGGGGGTGGATCAATGTTTTAGAATCATGATAGAAGATCTCTGTTTAATCCTCTCCTGTAGCAGTCAATTAGTGCATTGTCAGGATCAACAAACTGACAATGGGCATCATTGTGAATGCCACAAACCCAACTTATCCCTGCCTCCTTAAGAGGGCTTATTGGGAGCTGCCTTGGATCAAAGCCAAGGGATGAGAGGACTTAGCTATGAAAAAGGGGTGGAACCAGCTGTAACAAGCTGGGGTCTATTCACTAACTACAGCAACTACTTATAGTACTAAGTGATAAACACAGGCCATATGCATGATTGAAACACTAAGAAGTCTCAAGTTTCTAGTAGTACACTTTAGCTCCTAGTATGTTGCTTAGTGTGTGTGTGTGTGTGTGTGTGTGTGTGTGTGTGTGTGTACAGTAAAGAGGATGAAAGAGGAAGGATTCACTTAGTAATCATATGATGTGTCAACACCCCCCCTTGCTGGAGACACACCTAACAAGACCAAGACAATCACAATGGGTGGAAAAGGAAGGAAGTGATAAAGGTTTAGTGAGAATTTCTGCAGTGACAAGATGAGAAGGAAGATGGTGTACAGTAATGGACTTATCAGAAATACATTGGCAGATATAATGGTGCTGTATGTCAATGTGCCTAGTACCTCATGTAATGACTGGTTTGTTAGCAATGTCAATAGATCCTTTGTTATCACCATATAGTAGAAGAGAGGAAGAAAAACCAAAACCAACTTCATGGAAGAGGGAATGTAACCACATGCCCTGAGCAGCAGCCTGAGAGTGACATATATTCAGCCTCAGTTGAAGAGAGGGAAACAGTGTGTTGCTTTTGGGATGACCAGGCAATTGCACCTCCTCCCAGTAGGAAGACATAAGCATAAGCCCCAATGGACTTCTGGTCATCTCTATCAGCTGTCCAATCAGAGTCTGAATAACCAACAATACCTGTTCCTTCCTGCCCCCCATATTTCAGGCAATGGTGAATGGTACCTTTGAGGTATTGAAGCACATGTTTTGCTGCAAGGAGATGAGGGGGTGATGGATTGGAGAGGAATTGTGAGGGTTTCATGACAGCAAATGAGATGTCAGGTCATGAAACAATGGCAGCATATAGTAAGGAGCCAATGAGCTGCTGGTAAGAGGATATGAATGTGGGTGATGCAGCATTGTCTTCTGCAGATTTGGTGAGGATGATGCCAGGTGGAAGGGGAGTAGTTGCTATGTTGCAGTCATCCATGCTGAAACAATCTAGGAGATCAGTGATGTATGCTTCTTGGTCAATTTCAAGGAGTCACTTGGAGTGATCATGTGTAACATGGAGTCCAAGGTATGATGTGATCTCACCTAGATCTGTCATCTGAGAAAGGGATTTAAGCATCTCCTTACATGCATTCACTTCATCAAGTGACCCTCCTAGTATGGTGATGTCATCAACATAGAGGACAATGATGAGTGGTTTAGAAGAAGAGATGGAGACATAGATCCCAGAGCCAGAGAGAGTGTGCAAGTGAAGGAGAGGCCAAGAAGGGATCCATGCATCTTGTGGTGCCATTGTCTTGATGCCTGTTTGAGACCATAAATGGCCTTGGTTAGGTGACACACCTTTCCTTCAGTCCCAGGTACAACAAAGCCCTGTGGTTGCTCCATGTAGATTTCTTCATCAAGGTTTCCATTGAGAAAGGCTGATTTGACATCTATGGAGTGGACCTCCCAGTCTTCTAGGGCAGTAATGGCAAGAAGAGTACAGAGTGACTCAAAGCACACAACTGGTGAGAAGGTTTCAGTGTAGTCCACCCCATGTACCTGTGTGTACCCCTTGGCTACAAGCTGTGCCTTGAAGCATCCATCTGATTTGTGTTTGAAGACCCATTTGTTCCCTACCAAGTTGTGGCCAGGAGGAAGGTCAAACAGCTCCCAGGTATAGAGGTGATGTAAGGACTTGAGTTCATCTTCACATGCAGACTGCCAGGAGTCTGAGTCAGAGCTTGAGAGAGCTTGTTTGAGTGTAAGGGGATTGTGCAAGAAGGTGTGGGAGAGGATGGCTGAAATGGAGGAGTTACCTTGTGGTGTCATGAACATGTCATCATCATTGTCATGTGTTCTGGACCCCCCCTTGCCAAGAATGTCAATGAATTTGTGAGGGCCATAGGCACTGTCATGAAAACAGTCAGGACAATGGGTGATATACTGGGAGCAACAAATGACAGGTACATCATCATCAAGAAGGGCCACACACACCTGTTGATGACCCATCATAAAGTGAGCAGGTGCATGCCAGCAAGGCTGAGCAATGGTGTCAATTGGTTCAGTATGGTGAGTACACTGTGCACACTGGTGCACAGGTGCAGAGGATGGCACCAGGCCTTGAGGCAGGGTAACTGGCATTTGGACTGTGGTTGGGCCATCAGAAACATCATTCTGCTCAGAGGCAGGGTCAGTGCATGGAGGTGGAAGAGGAGTGTGAGGGCCCTCAGAGCCCATATGAAGAGGAGGGTCAGGACAAGGTTCCAAAGGAGGAGGCAGGTTGGGATGTGGTGCCAGTGGAGGTGAGTCATCACCACTGTCTGATCCACCATCATCATCAGAGTTGTCAGAGTCATCACTACTGCTAGGAGGAGGAGCAGAGGGAGGAAAAAGGTTGAGAACCATAGGTGTGGTGGTGGCATCCACAGCAGGGAAGATGTCTTTGCAGAAGACAGCATCTCAGCTGACCACAATATGACAAGCAGTCTGATCCCAGAACAGCCAGCCCTTCATGCCAGATTGATATCTGATGAACACTAGGGGGTGGGCTTTGGCATCAAGTTTCATCTACTGATGGTCCAGCATCTTGACCCAAGCACAACAGCCAAAGATGTGGAGATGGGAGATGTCAGGTGGTGGTGCAGAAGGTGACCAACAAGCAGTGGGGGTCAACCAGGCAAGACAACACACCAGGGAGACATTGTAGGTGTGAACAGCAACATGGACAGCAAACTCCCAGAAGCCATGAGAAAGACCCACATGGTGTAGGAGGGAGAGAGCATGGTCAAGGATGGTGCAGTTCCAGCACTCTGTGTGCCCATTCTGCTGTGGGGAATATGGGACTATCTGCTGATGATCAATCCCTCTAGACACAAGCAAGTTACAAATGCCAGAGTTGATGTACTCCCCTCCACAGTCTGTGTGAAGAGCTTTCAGCCAGTGGCCATGCTGCATGTGAACCCAGGTAAGGTAGTGATTGAGCACTGCACTGAGCTGATCCTTGCTCTTGATAGGATATAAAATGCCATAGCTGGAATGGTTGTTGAGGAAGGTAGCAAAGTACAAATTACCAGTGGCAATAGAAGCTGTGCCAACATGTCCCACTAGGTCAGAGTGTATGAGGTCAAGGGGTGTGGTGGCATGTGTGTGGGACAAGTGGAAGGAGGTGCATGGGAACTTGCCAGGAATGCACCTGGTACAGGGGCCTAAAGAGGGTGAGGAGTCCAGCAGGGAGAACCCCATGACCTGACCAGGATGAATGCACAAGACAATGTCTTCCAAGAGGTGGCCAAAATGTTCATGCCAGATGTGAAGGGAGGGAGCAATGATTGTGTTTGCAGAAGCTCCAGGACTGAGTGGAACCCAGTACATTCCACCCTGAAGGAAACCAGTGCTGAAAATGTGACCATTTTTGCTAATGGTGCAGGCCCCTTTTTCATACACAACCCAGAACCATAAACAATCCAGCTTACTGATGGAGAGGAAATGACCTGATGCCCCCAGTACATGTAGCACATTTGACAGAAGAATAGAGACTGTTTGTTTGTCAGGTAAGGTGTGTTGTTGTGCACTGGATCCTTGTCCAAGACATGGGATAGAGGTCCCATTGCTGACAGTGACAGTTCATAAGGCTACAGAAGAGTAGTCCTGTATATTGTGGCAGTAGGGAGTGATATGATCAGTACAACCAGAGTCCAGCATCCACATGCAGGCCTTGCCACCATAGAAATGTGTGTCAAATTTAACAGCCCCAGAGGAAGAAGACAGTGTATGTAGACTATATGCATTGACAAAGTGTTTAGATCTGCAGAACCAAGGACAGCTGTTGTGAGGTTGCTCCATGAAGGTGGTAAAGCATGAGGGGGAATGAAACATGTATGCTGGTTGGTTACCAGTATGTGCTCTGATTGCTGATTGTTTGCCATAGACATTTAGCAGACCTTCCCATGTGTGGTGTGTGGTGACAGTGTCTTCAGCAATCATGGAGGCAGGTTGGTTGCTGCATGTCATGGTGATGACTGCTTTGGCAGTGTCATTATTGTCCTTCCACTTGTTGAGTTCCTCCTGATTGGTGACTGTGCAGATATCATCACTGTCTTGCATGGGGGTGACACCCACACATTCTGCAGGCTTAAGCTTTGAAATGGTATACCATATGACGAATAATGTAGACTTCACCACATTTGCCAATTTCCTATAGTCCTCTGTCCCTTCTATTGTAACATTGATTTTTGGGACTGAGGTAGAGTGTGAATGAGAGATGAGAGTGGTGGCAGTGATGATGAACAGCAGTAGAGGTTTAGAGTTGAGTAGGAAGAGAGTAGTTGTAAATGTGTGAGAGAGAGAGAAGCAAGTAGTTGTGAGTGTGCAAGAGAGAGAGAGGCAAATGGCCCAGGCAGGGCCCATAACCTGATAACCACAGGCCATATGCATGATTGAAACACTAAGAAGTCTCAAGTTTCTAGTAGTATGCTTTAGCTTTTAGTTTGTTGCTTAGTGTGTGTGTGTGTGTATGTGTACAGTAAAGAGGACGAAAGAGGAAGGATTCACTTAGTAATCATATGATGTGTCAACACTAAGGAATGCACACAGACCAGGCACAGTACTCTAGGGTAGGCTAAGTAAGTAGAAAGTGCAGTAGGCCTGAGAACAGGCACAGCACATGTGCAGCATGTGTGGGATCCAACCCATGAGGCAGTAAGGACTGTGATAAGATAGAGGATTAGATGTAGATCAGATAAGATGGAAAGATAAGATGATCTGATCTAATCATATCAAAAGTAAAACATAAAAGAAAGTAAAAGAAAAGAAATAATCATGGCAGGGAATAAAGTCAGCAATAGGAGTCTGACATGCATGCTCATTGTATGATGTTTTTGCTGCTGTAAGAAGGGATTCCATAGTGTATTCTTCACAAGCCCTTGTCCCCATTCTTATCTTCTGTAGTGCTTGTTGTGCTGTTTGTGCTTTGTCAGGATCCCTGAATTGCTCTTGTATCTTTGTGTCAAAGTCTATCCATGAATTGAAAGGTGCATGATGGTGTGGGTTCAGGGAGTTAGTCTCATGTAATTGCTGTTTAGTGACTTGTAAATTCTGTTACAAGGCACTTGCCTTGGCACCTTGTAACAGTCTTCTTTTCCTTTTTGTAATCTTACTTACTTTTAGAGCATAGTTCTACTACAGCTGTGAGCTTAGCTCCACTCTATTTAGTAAGGACTTTATCTCTTTTTTTCACTATAGTACTATGTATTTACATACTAAGCTGTGAGTTTAACTCCAAGTACTATAAGGCATCTCATCTCTTTTATCTTTATTTATTTATTATAACATTTACTTTCTGAGGACTATTACTATACAATTAGCAAGGACTCATTGTGTCATGTCTTTATTTATGTTTATTTTTCATTTCATTTGTGCTTGTGGTTATTTATTACTTAGCTTACTATGGACATTTCTTAGTCACATGGTCTTGTTGATTGCTGCACAACCATTGTTGATCAGTAGACCTTATTACTAGTACTATCTTTAGGACACTCAATTTTGTATAAGTAGTTGAAAGACTGGCAGTCTTAAACCCCAGTCTTGTCAACTTTGCAATCTAGGGATTCTCCTACACTGCACTTGATCTAAGCTCATTACAAACTCACTTCAATTCTCTAAGAACTAAGTCTAAGATCTCTAAAGTCACCCTAAGCATTGCTAAGACATCCTAAACTCATCACTCTGGATCCTCATTTAGTTATTGGTGGTATCATCCTCATCACTATCTCATTGATCCCACTCTTCATCATCATCATCAGGCATGGTTATTACACCTATCAAGCATGTATCCATTACCTTGTTACCAGGGGTATAATCATTTCAGACCTTCCCTAAGACTGTCCAATAGGCCACTCTTAGCAATAGCACAATTGATGTGGCTGTGGATGATTATCATGTGTGGTGTGTTAATGTCACTGTATTCACCTGATGTCACTGATAGTCATTTTCCATTGTGATGCACATGTGATACTCATCACTGGGAGCCAGCAGCATGTGGGAAGTATGAGAACCTGCACCAATGGTACAGGATGACAGTTCAGGGGACAGAGAAACAAGAGAGGCAAGAAACAGAAGGATAGAAACAGAAACTCTTCAGCTGAGAGTAATGGAGACTAAGGATATGTTGAAGATAATGAGGACAGACCAAGCAACTCAAATGGAGTTGCAACAGGACAAAGAATCTACAGATATTACAAATGGGCAACTTGCTCAGTGATATCATCAACAACTTGGCAAAGCTGACTGGGATTCTAACCACCCAGCAAATCCAACACCAGACTCCAGCCACTATCTCTGGCCAATCCATCACCCCAGGGGGCCACATGTTTGCCACACATCACATCAATGTTTCATTGCCTACTCCATACTTGGGGAAGTGCAACAAACTTGATTATTTCATTCAAGAACTATTTTAGTTTTCACAGCAAACAAAACATGGTCTGACAGTGATTGGATTACATATGTGCCCTCATTTATGATTGGAGCAGCAGCAGAAGCATGGAGCATTTGCTAAGAGTGGCCTATTGGATGGTCTTTAGGGAAGGTTTGCAATAACTATACCCCTGGTAATAAGGTAGCTGTTACGCACTTGATATGCTAGGTAAATGTTCCTGATGATAATATAGAGAGGGATCAATGAGATAGCAATGAGGATGAGACTGATGATGACTAAACAAGGATCCAGAGTGACAAGTTTAGGATTTCATAGTGATGCTTGGTGACTTAGAGATCTTAGACTTAGTTCTTAGAGTATGAAGTGAAATGAGAGCAAGCTTAGATCAAGTACAGTGTAGGAGAATCCCTAGATTGTGAAGTTGACAAGACTGGGGTTTAAGACCACCAGTCTTATACTAAAGACATGTCCTAAGTATAGTAAAAAAACAGTAAGGTTTAGAGATCAATGAAGATTGTGCAGCAATCAACAAGATCATGTGACTAAAGACACATCCATTGTAACCTACATGTAAGTGGCCACAAGTGCAAATAAAATGAGATAAACAAAGGTAAATAAAAATGAAAGAGATGAGTCCTTGCTCATTATATAGTGATAGTCCTTAGCAATCAAACATAAAGAAAGAAAGGATATTGAGATATAATGCTTTACAGTACCTGGAGTTAAACTCTCAGCTTAGTATGTGAATACTAAAGTACTGCAAAGGTAAAAGAAATGAGTCCTTACTATAGGTTGGAGCTAAGCTCACAGCTGTAGTTAATGCTATGCTTATAGTAAGTAAGATAAAAAGAAAAGAAAGAAGAAAAAGTGTCCATTATGAGGTGCCAAAGCAAGTGCCTCATAACACAACCTCCATTTCATTATCTTATCTCTGCTTCCACTGATCATGTCATCTTTCATCATCATTGCACTATATGGCATATTTGGATCCTGCTATCATACCATCTATGTTCTCCTATTTGTGTTGTGACTCAAACATTCATGTATATAAAGCATACAACATGTGACAATAAGCCTTAAGCTTATCCTCTTGTGGAATACACCACATTGTGTATAGCTTCTATCCAGCTCCCCATTGGTGTGTCATTGAGATTGTTGAAGTGTGCAATTGCCAAAAAGATGAACCAAGGACCTCCCTTACTCCAGGTGGGTGCTCTAACCACTGAGCTACCAGGTCTTAGTTAAGTGCTATTAACATGATGTGAAGCTGTACTATGGCTAATTCCTGTCCAGAGAGTTGGCTACTTTGAGCTGAGAGATAGACAGGGGAGTTTAGCTCATAAGCACATGGTCAGGTATTTTACCTTCATCTTCAACAGAGATCTTGCCAGTGTTACAAGGCACTTGCTTTGGCACTGTAAGACAGCAGTCCTACATATCTGTTACGAGGCACTTGCTTTGGCACCTCATAACAGTTTTCTTTTCTTTTTCTTTTTCTTTTATCTTACTTACTATAGTAAAGTGTAGTATTATTACTACAAGTGTGAGCTTAGCTCCACTTTACTTAGTAAGGACTTCTCCATTTCTTTTCTCTTTTATAGTACTTAAGTATTTACATACTTAAGTGTGAGCATAGCTCCAAGTACTATATTAGACTTATCTTTTCTCTTTTTCTTTCTTTTATTTATTATAACATTTACTTGCTAAGGACTATTACTATACAATTAGCAAGGACTCTCATTTCTCGCCTTTATTTACCTTTGTTTATACCTTGTTCACTTCGCGCTTGTGGCTGAGCCACTTATATCACATGAACAGTTACTTACTGCGCCTTACTGCGCTTTATCGTTTACTTACTGTGCCCTACTGCGCTTTACTGCATAACTGTACTATAGTTAGATCGCTAGTCTTGTATAAATAGTTGACAAACTGGCGGTCTTAAACCCCAGTCTTGTCAACTTCGCAATCTAGGGATTTCTCCTAAATACTGCGCTTGACCTAAACTCGCTATAACCTCATTCATCCTGGATCCCCATATAGTCATTGGTGGAATCATCCTCATAACTATATTGTTAATCCCACTCTTCATTGTCATCCGGAATCTCTATTACGTTCATCAAGCCAATATTCAAATCTTGGTTACCAGGAGTAACATTTTAGATCTTCCCTAAGACTGTCCAATAGGCCACTCTTAGCAATATCCCTGTAAGGGAAACTGGCACACACTAGACTAAGGATCACTCCAAAGAATAGGATAAGCCAGCCATAACAAGCTTGAGTATATTTGCTATACTACAGCTACCTATATACTAAAGGAAAGTGTGCACGGACCAGTGCAGTACTCTAGGGTAGGTGCTACAGTAAATACCCGCAGTAAGTAATGACATCATGCGCAGCATGGGCACATCCAGAGTTCAAGGCATGAAGCGACAGTAAGTAGATAAAGATAAGATCAGATCAGATAGACTGAAAGGAAAGATGATCTAATCTTATCTAATCAAAGAGAAAATGAAAAGAAAGTAAAAGTAAAATAAAAGAGTAAATGCTCCATAAATGAAGCCTGACAGGCACCTCATAACAGACTTATTTTTTCTTTTTTTTCTTTTCTTACTTACTAGTAGAGCATAGCTTTACTACAGCTGTAAGCCTAGCCCCAACTCTATTTAGTAAGGACTCTATCTCTTTTCCTTTATAGTACTACAGTATCTACATACTGTGCTGTGAGTTTTACTCCAAGTACTATGAGACCAGAGTCTACATATATCCCTAAAGGCGGGAGACTGGGCACACTCAACTAAAGATCACTCAATAGAAGAGGAAATCCAGCTGGGGTCTATTTGCTATACTAGCAGACCCTATATACTATACAGAATGGCACACAGACCAGGCGCAGTAATCTAGGGCAGGACTATGTAAAGTAAAGCACAGTAAGTATGGTACCATGCAGCTACCTCATGGTACGACCTCATAGGGCTAGAGTAAGTCTAGGCCCATCTAGACTACTAAAAGAATGTAAGTAGAAATGATTAGATGTAGATCAGATAAGATGAAGATAAGATGATCTAATCTAATCATAATCAAAGGAAAACAGTAAAGAAAGTAAAAAGAAATAAAGTGCTAAATGCTCCAAATAATGGAGCCTGACAAGTACTATAAAGCATCTCTTTCCTTTTTTCTTATTTTATATATTATAACATTTACTTGCTAAGGACTATTACTATACAATTAGTTAGGACTCCACTTGCTTCATCTTTATTTGTTCTTGTTTATCTCTTGTTCATTTCATGCTTGTGACTACGTACTTGTGGTTTACTATGGACATGACTTTGTCACATGATCTCATTGATTTGTGAACCTTAAATACTTTTACTATCTTTAGGACTCCAGTTCTGTATAAATAGTTGAAAGACTGGTGGTCTTAAACCCCAGTCTTGTCAACTTTGCAATCTAGGGACTCTCCTATACTGCACTTGATCTAGCTCACTCTAATCTCACTAAATACTCTAAGAACTATGTCTAAGATCTCTAAGTCACTCTATGCATCACTAAGACATCCTAAAATCATCACTCTGGATCCTCAATCTGTCATTGGTGGTATCTGTGCATGCAGGAGATGGGAGATAATCACAACTACAATGTATATAATGGTCAATGCATATGAGAAGCTCATTGCTGCAGTGACAGTAGATGTCATGGACACTGCTAAGAGCGGCCTATTGGACGATCTTAGGGAAGGTCTATAATGTTACTCCTGGTAACCAAAGTTTGGATCTGAGTTTGATGCACGTAATAGAGGTTCCTGATGACGATGAAGATTGGGATTAAGGAGATTGAAATGAGGATGATTCCACCAATGATGATGCGAGAATCCAGATTGACTTTAGTGTAAGACAACTTAATAATCTTTAGAGATCTTAGACTGAGTTCTTAGAGAGGAGTGAGCTGATAGCGAGTTTTAGGTCAAGCGCAGTAAAGGAGAATCCCTAGATTGCGAAGTTGACAAGACTGGGGTTTAAGACTGCCAGTTTGTCAACTATTTATACAAGGATTGAGAACTAAGTATAGTAAAGTTGCGCAGTAAGGCGCAGTAAGTAAACGAATATGCGCAGTAAAGTGCAGTAAGTACGCGTCCATGTGATATAAGTGGCTCAGCCACAAGCACGTAATGAACTTGAGATAAATAAAGGTAAATAAAGACGAGAAAAGGGAGTCCTTGCTAATTGTATAGTAGTAGTCCTTAGCAAGTAAATGTTATAATAAATAAAGGAAAGATAAAGGAAAAGGATAGGTCTTTTATAGTACTTGGAGCTAAGCTCACACTTAAGTATGTAAATACTTAAGTACTATAAAAGATAAAAGAAATGATAAGTCCTTACTAAGTAAAGTGGAGCTAAGCTCACACTTGTAGTAATAATACTACACTTTACTATAGTAAGTAAGATAAAAGAAAAAGAAAAAAGAAAAAAAGAAACCGTTACGAGGTGCCAAAGCAAGTGCCTCATAACAGACACAGCATGTGCCATGACACAGTAGTGAAAGATGTCAGACATGATAGTAGGACATCTATGTAAATGTATGAACCTGCAGCAACAGTAGATGTCATGGACACAGCATGTGCCATGATGCAGTAGTGAAAGATGCTGCAGGTAAAGTGAGAAAGAGGAAGTAAGATGGGTGTGGGGAATGTACTCACTCAGACATGATAGTAGGATGTCTGAGGAGATACATGTAAGGGGGGTGCATCTTATATAGTGTGTAGTGATAAAGTTGGAGTGGAGAATGTAATGTG
Source organism: Albatrellus ellisii (assembly GCA_003314395.1). Lineage (NCBI taxonomy): Eukaryota > Fungi > Basidiomycota > Agaricomycetes > Russulales > Albatrellaceae > Albatrellus > Albatrellus ellisii. Next base: position 36,171 of record QLPN01000424.1, read on the forward strand.
GATTTGTAACAGTTGCTATAGTGGGAAGGACACGCATCATCCCAGGAGTGTGAGTGAAGTGGGTGGAATGTGTGTTAGTGAGAACATAATGAAGATGTGTAGATGTGTAAATATAGAGGTAGAGAAGCTGAACAGGATGCCACTGGCATTTCCAACAGTATCATCCTCATTGCTATCTCATTGATCCCTCTCTTCATCATCATTAGGAACATTTATTACACAATCCAAGCACACAACAACTACCTTGTTACCAGGGGTATAGTTATCACAAACCTTCCCTAAGACCATCCAATAGGCCACTCTTAGCAGCCAGTCTCTCTTATCCTGTAAATCCACTCTCAAACCCAGGCTTCATCTCACTCTCATCTGATCTTACATATAGGGTTCTGGCCAACCATTCATTGTGCTGAATACTTATAAATGGACTCACCCACAATAGCCCTTGCTGGCATCACTATGCTATTGTCTCACTCTCCATTGTTCTCCAATACCTATTGTTCTTTCTCCTGATGAAGGCAGAAGGCCACTAGCACAAGCTGGAGATTGAAGAAGCCTTGGACTTGGTCCAGAGGGCATGATATTCTGCAGAGATAAAATGATGTGGCATAGGCAAAGTGATAGCATACACAGAGGAAGAAAGAGCTAGAGCAGGTAACAAGATGTAGACAAGATAGAAAAGCTACCAACCTCAGCAGATGAGAGAAGAGCTGAGGTGGTGCAACAAGACAACTGAGTAGATATAGCAGAGCAGGATAGAGTTGGAGAGGAGCTCTAACTATCAAGAACAAAGGAATGACAAAAGGAGAGGGTGGGTCAAGTGAATAAACCCATGTGAAAGAATATGTGAGGCTGATGCTAACTGTCAGGCTTTGATTTATTGGAGCATTTAGTCTTTTCTTTTACTTTTACTTTCTTTTCATTTTCCTTTTGATTAGATAAGATTAGATCATCTTTCCTTTCAGTCTATCTGATCTGATCTTATCTTTATCTACTTACTGTCACTTTGTGCCTTAGACTCTGGATGTGCCCATGCTGTGCATGTTCCCATACTTACTGCAGGTATTGTCTTCATAGACCTGCCCTATAGTTACTGTGCTGGTCCGTGCGCTTATAGCTGTAGTATATAGTCTTTGGTAGATAGCTGAATATACTCCAGCTTGTTATGGCTGGCAAATCCTATTCTTTGGAGTGATCCTTAGTTTAGTGCATGCTGGTCTCCCTTATGGGATATGTAGGACTGCCATCTTACACTAACATCAAAGTCGAACAACTGAAGAAAAGACTAACACAAGCAAAGGATTAATCACACTTCAAAGCTAGCAGATATCCCAGATATATAATCAGTAGAGTATGTGAGCGCAGGTACGAGCCAACAAGTAAGAGACGGAAGAATGTGGTGAGGGCATAGTATAAAGTGGTGTGCATTAAGGCACAGAGTGGGGAGACGTGGTACAACATATTGTATTAATGCTGTAGGGCTACAGAAAGTGGGGGGCATAGTATATGTAGTGTGCTCTGAGCTGAGTTCAGGCAGAGTGTAAATGCGGGGTTGTAAGTGGGGGTGTAGTACATGCTACACAAACGTGGTTGTGGTGTAGTAAGTGGTCAGAATGTGCGTCAGTAAAGACGTAAAGAAGACATGTATAAGAAAGTATAGCAAAGCTGAACAAGATACCAAGGATATTTCCAACAGAGTAAGGACTAGAGGCTACTGCACCTAGTGGATATCCCAGATGATCAGAACTGTGGATAAAATGCTAAGTGGATTACTGTATTTATAGTACTGGAATCAATGCACAGACCATGCTATACACTATAGGGCCAGAACATGAGAGCAAAAAGGGATGAGGTCATAGCTAATAATAGGAGGGACACATCAGTGCTGTACAATAAGTGCAGCAACTGTGAGAACAATAAGTAAGCTTCCACAGTAAGGGTGAGAACAATAAGTAAGATTCTGCAGTAACAGTGAGAAAAAGAGTCATAACTACTTCATAAGTGGGCCAATCAGAGATCAGACAACTGGTGCATCATCAGCCAATGAAGACAAACAAAAGGAATGCATGACCACAGGAATCACTTTGACAGATCAGGAGCAATTATAATATCTATGGCAATAGAGACATAAGAAAGATAGGGAAAATGAGGAGAAAAATAAGGGAAGATAATAGCAGCCTGACAGGATACCAGTATAGTAAGAGAAGAGAGATGTAACATGCATAATATGTAATGTAGTATGCACAGCATCCATAGAGGATAGAAGAGTGATAAAAATATCAACATCTCCTTTATTGTATTCTATTCCAAACATATAAAAAGGTGTGGATGAAATTGTGCAGCACAATGCATGCAATCATAATCAGAGCATAAGAAGAAAAAGGAATGATTGTACACAAGGCAATAGGAGTGGAATAGAAAATAAAACAAACAAACAAAAAATGAATCCAGAAACATATAAGAAAGATGAAGAGAAAAGAAATCAATACAAAACCAGACTGATGTTCCAAAGTGATGGCACAGGAGTGGGCAGGCAGCAATGATGAGGAGAGAAAGGAACAAAAGATCTATTGCTGATGTCCACATGGTGGATGAAGAGAAGGTGAGAGGGGAGTTGGAGATAGAGCAGAGCTAGAGAGGAAGAGGATGCCAGATGATGAGGGTGCAGAAGAATGCTCAGCTAGAGATAGAAGAGCTGAGGGGATGCAATGAAGGGGTGGAAGAAGATATAGTAGATGGTAGATAGAGTTGTAGCAGAGCTCTAAGGTCATAGATGAAGAGACTGTCAAAAGTAGAAAGAAAAAAGTAGAATAAGAGGAGATAAGATGTAGATGAAATGTAGATAAGATAAGATAAGATAAGATAAGACAATATAGGGAAGATGCTCAGTGATACAATACTAGATGTATTTCAACACAAAGGACCCTAACCACCATGAGGCACACCAGCATGCATATGGTCTGATGTCTGTATAGTAAACCAAGGGAGTGGCCAATGCAAAGCACAGCAGTGCAATTCCTGATAGCTACTAGTACAGCTTTATAACTTATGTAGTTCACTATGATTACACAGTTACTGTAGGGAAGAATGTGGATTTGGTATGGGACTATGGGTTGGCAAATGCTGTACTGTGCTTGACACTTATTCCTGCCAACAGCATAGTACTCCCTCAGAAGTTGGTATGGGTTGATGAGCTCCCAGGAAGATGGTGCTCACAACTGTGGGTATACACAAGATAAGGTGGAGAGTGATGGAGATGAGATAAGAAGCAGGAGAGAGAACAACCAGTAGACTGGTGCTCTGAGTCATGCAAGTGAGGAAAGAGGATAACATCAGAAGTGTTATTTAATCAGATACAAGATGATTAGTTATATACAGATGGGCAGTGTGCACAGACCATGTAATAAGTAGTGGCTGTAAGTGTGACACAGTATAGTAGCATGAGAAAGTTCAACATAGGTTTGTATATATTTATATGTAGTGTTCACAGAAACCCACAGCCTGAGCTCTCACAGGATTTGTTACTCATTTTACACAATGTATGAATCAACTTTCTCAAATCATACTATACAGATGAATTACAAGCATGTACCACTGTTGCTATGGCCACACACTGTTCCTGTCATCAGGAAATACCTCCCTCTGCATAGGGTTTTCTAACATCTTTCATCATGCCTTGCTGGGAGACAACCAAAATGTGCAAGACTTACCCTTGAATTAGCACTTGCTCTGAATAGACCCTGGACTAATGCAAGGTAAACCTCATAAAAAACAATTGATTGAAAATAAAATAGCTTCTATTCCAAACATCATAAACAACTGTTACAATGTATGGAGTAACAAAATGTAAATAAGTGTTGTCACAAAGTAACAAAGAGGCAATAAATGATGCCATGAAACAACAAGAATGCAAACAAGCATTGGTACAAATGAGGGAGAAAAGGGTACAATGAATGCTGTTAGAAGGTAGCAGGAAATCAAACCAGTGTTGCTACAAATGTGACAACAAATGTACAAAGTCATTGTTACAAAGTCTTGTGATGAATGTGGCAAAGAAGCAACATGTGTTGTGACAAATGTGACAAAAAAAAAGTGCACAAGAGGTGCTGCTACAAAGGTAACAAAAGGCACACAACAAATGTGGTTATAGAGTAACAAATAAGTGTACAAAGTAATGCGAGCCATGAGCAAAACTATGACCAGACCATGCCAGACCATGCCAACTACAATCAGAGCATGACTAACCACAATCAGACCATGCCAGACCATAACCACATATTGACTTCTATGCCAACCATGACCAGACCATAGCCAAACCATGCCAAGGATAGAGTGTCATGATGTATGTACAAAAACTAGGTTTATAGCAGGAAGTAGGCAGTAAGACTACACAAAAATGTGGCACAAGTACAGTGCACAAGTGCAAAAACCATAGGGATCACGCGTACGTATTTTTAGCGATAACTAATGTCATATGTATCCGTTGCGCTGCCCTTTGTCCTCAGGGTGCACATATTGTAATCCCTGCTACATATATCGAGCATACACGTATACATGGCCCCATCCGTATTTTCGTGCTGTACCGCAGCCAGCATTATTGTCGCAAAAGTAGTAGAAGCTCGAACATACGTATTAGAACAATGATCAAAGACTAATACACCACCTCAGGGCAAAGACGACAGTGGCAAAAAACATATGTCACTCAACTCATTGTCAGCCCTGAGCACATCCGCTTGTGTCTTTTTAGCTGCTCTTTGTCCTCAGGGTGCGCGTATTGTGGTTCGTGCTACACATATCAAGCATTCATCTCGTCTTCATCCATATATGATCAGTAACAATAGTAGGTAGGAGGAATAACAGTGTGTGCGACGACGACCATCACAATAGCGCTCCAACACGTATATGGGAGCGTGCGAACGCTGCGATTGCCTATTATGACTCATGTCAAATACGTCATAGTTGCTACCAAGTATAAAATCTGCGATGCAGACTGGTTTTGTACCTGTCGAATATCCCACTCTCTTACACACCATCAGGGTGTAGATGGCGCTCCACACCGGACATGGCTGAGGAAAGAGCGAGACAAAACCTTGTTGCACCTTTGTCTTCAGCAGGAAAGGCGTGGAGCAGTACACTGCACTGGCAGTATGGCGAGATGGCTCGAGGCGATGACATGCTTCGCAAGGATAACATATATTACACATTCGTGCTCTAACAACGCGTGCGTGTGGACCTGCCCGTCACGACGCATGCATTAGCAGCAAACGGGGGACATCGGTATCGTGGGTGCGGC
>QLPN01000429.1:0-19102 GCA_003314395.1 Albatrellus ellisii
AACGCGACTTGGGTAATAAACCGATGATATGGCACGATAGGGCGGATACAAAATAACGCAATAGAGAATATGATAGAGAATCCAATGTAGTGAAAACAAAATGCGACGCAGTGGGGAACGCAACGCAACACAACGTGATGGAGAACGCAATGGAGAACGCAATGGAGAACGCTACGCAACGCAATGATAGACGCGGCTTACAGGGAAACGCGCACTTTTCTTGATAATAAGACACGCGGAGGGAAGGTTGATATTTGCCTTTTATTTTGATTATTGGCTTGGACGGGAGAAGAAGTCCAATCGAGGGCGGGGGGGGGAATCTGGTCTTTTTCGACAGATGATGCGCTATCTAAATACAAGCCTAGCTCCAAGACTGGAGCACAACAAAACACAACAGAAAATTTACAGTGTAGGGTTGATCATAGGGATATTTGAAATGAAGTGGAGTCTGTATGTGAGCGAATAGAGTATCATACTATTGCGGATAAGCAAAAGAGGAATAGCGCCAATCGCACCAAATGCTGACTTCGCGACTTGTACCTCCATGGTTACATTGGTGGGTCTAGACCATGCCTCGGCCTATTCGTCCTATCCCTCGTCAGCCGACCCGGTATTGTTTTTCTGACGCCTGCGTGAATGTGCGATTATAGCAACTGTGGATGATTTTCGCGTGTGGCGCGTTAATGTCACTGTGTTCGCCTGATGTCGCTGATGGTCATTTTCTGGCGTTACGTGTGCGTGATGCTCATCAGCACACTCACCAAAATCAGCATGAGCAAGATAGGATCCAGCATGAACTGCAAATGACATCACCATCATCACATCATGCACAGCAAAGGGATCCACCTGTGGAGAATATTCCACAACCCAACCACAACAGGCTGCCCCTCTCCCTCAGAATCCTCCTTATCCTGCTCCTCCATATCCTGCTCCTGTCCCCCAGAATCCACTTGCCCCTGCATATCCTTATTATCCTGCACCTCTCCACCCATACTATCCTCCTCCTGTACCCCCTCCAGCATGGCAACCACAGGCTCTGCAATATTATGTCCCCCCTCACTATCACCCAGTACAATACCCATATGGATATCAGCCTATGCCTCTTCCCTTTCCATATCCACACCATCCACCTGTCCCTGTTCAAAGGTATCCTGGGGTTCCTGGACCTGTCAATCCACCACAGCAGCAGCAGCAGCACACAAATTGGGATCAGGAATTGCATTGTGGTTTTCAACAGTGTCATGCTGAGTGTGTCAATCGCCATGTAGCACAGGCTCAAATGGATCAAGGTCAATCTGCAAATGTGAGGGATCCTGCAAGAAATCTGGAGGGGCAAGGAGCACATCATGCACAGGTTGGTCATATTTGTAGTACATATCAATTCTGATCACAATCTCACCTTGATTTTGAATCCTTGCATTAAGTCTTGGAGCAGCAAGTTACAGAAAATGCAGCAGAAAATCCACAACAGCCACCACAGGTCAGTAATTATAACATATATATTTAAATTTGATCATGGGCTCATTTGTCCTGACTCTTCTAGGAGGAGGAGCAAACTGGAGAACAGGCACAGCAAGCAGCACAGGACCAGGACTAGCATCAGCAGCTATCTCGGGAACATGCCCAGGATGTGGACTTCAATGTCCAAATGTCTCAGCACCATCAGCCTCAGCAAAACAATCCTGAAGTGGATCAGCCACAGCCTCCTGCACCCCTTCCATTCCCCATCCCACTTGGCTGCCAGCAATATCATGAGCCTGAACACTGCCATGGCCTTGGTTAAATGGATATTCAATGCACTTACTGCCATGCTCTTCACTTTCTCTCTGAAAAGTTGGCAAAATCCTCAAGTATCCATCCTCACTTTGGCATGTGCTGCCTGCAGGGCCAGATCCAGCTCCCTCCCTTTGCCCAGCCACCACCCATTATTTCTAGGCTGTTGGAGGGTAGTGATCCACTTGCAAAAAGGTTCAGGAGAAACATACACCAATATAATGCTGCATTTGCATTCACATCTGTTGCTGCAAATGTCAATGATGCTGTTCTTGCTGGGTCTGGGCCATATGCATTCAGACTCCATGGCTCTCTTCATCACAAAATGGGGGCCCTCCTGCCAACTCCTGGAGTCACACCATGCTATGCCCAGCTCTATGTCATTGATCCTGACCTTGCTGTGAATGTGCGCTTGGCCAACAACCCCAACCTTGACCCATCCACCATGACTGATCTCCATGCCATGCTGCTTGCCAACAACCCTTACATCAACATGTACAGGCAAGCTCATGACATCCTCAAGGACAAGGCTCCAGAAGAGCAGGTCAATATAGCTGTTTGCATCACTGTGGACCCCAACACAGATCTGTGCAGATACAATGCTCCCACTGCAAAGGAGATTGCTGCCATCATTCCTGGGAGTGGAGGAGCACAAGTGGACTTGCATTGTGATATTGTTGTGTGCCTGCATGGAGGTAGCCTTAGGAGGATTAGCCATCTGCATCACAGTTATTCCCCACTGCACTATGTCCTCCTATTCCCCAAAGGTGACTCTGGCTTCCACATCAAGATACCATCACAGCCAGGTCCAAGTGGTCAGATGCACTCCAAAACTGTCTCCCAGCAGTCCTACTATGGGTACCATGCCTTCACCAGACTCAATGAGGCAGATGTCCTCTTTTGCAGTGGCAAGCTCTTCCAGCAGTATTTGGTGGATGCCTGGGCATCAATTGAGGAGACAAACCTGTACTGGATCAGAACTCATCAAAAAGACATATGTGCAGATCTCTACAAAGGGCTTCAGGATGCAGTCCATGGCAACCAGGATGGTGCTCCAGTCAATCTTGGACAGCATGGTCAGCACATTATCCTTCCCTCCACCCACCAAGGCAGTACAAGGCATATGTTCCAGCTCTTCCAGGACTCCATGGCCATTTGTCATTATGGGCGCAAACCAGACATCTTCCTCACCATGACTGCAAACCCAAACTGGCCTGAGATCCAGGAGGCCCTCCTCAAGTATGATGATGGCACATCCCAGACTGCTGCAGATCACCCTGACATTGTTGCTCATGTCTTCAACCAGAAGAAGAAAGCCCTGCTGGATGACATCAAAGCTGGGCTGTTTGGAGAGCTGGCTGGCAGTGTCTACACCATAGAGTTCCAGAAGTGTGGCCTCCCTCACATGCATCTCCTCATCTTCCTGAAGGCCCCATACAAGATCTGTGATGCCAATCATGTGGACAGCATTGTCTCAGCACAGCTCCCTGATCCTGCCCTCCATCCAAAGCTCCATGAGTGTGTCACCAAGTACATGCTTCATGGCCCCTGTGGTGCTCCTGACCATGTGAAAGCCCCTTGCATGAAGAAGGACAACAACCAGCAATGGTTGTGCAGCAAGCACTACCCCAAGGGCCTTTCTGAGGAGACTCACTTTGGGGAGGATGAGTATCCAGTCTATGCCAGGCCAGACAATGGGTGCACCTTCACAAAGCATCTCAGTCAAAACAAAGTCCATGTGTTCACCAACTGTGATGTCATCCCCTACAACCCCTACCTCCTTGCAAAATATGCCTGCCACATCAATCTGGAGGTCTGTGCCTCAGTCAAGGCAGTCAAGTACATCCACAAGTACATCTACAAGGGTCCAGATCAGGCTACTGTGCAGGTTGGGGATGTGGATGAAGTCCAGGACTACACTGATGCATGCTACATTGGTCCTTCAGAGGCATGCTGGCACATGTTTGAGTTCCCCATGCGCCAGGAGCTCCCCACAGTCTATCGCCTTCCTGTCCATGTGCAGAATGAGCAGCAAGTCTACTTCCAAGCAGGTGATGACCCTGAAGAAGTCCTGGAGTGCCCCTCTGCCAAGAAGACCCACCTGACAGAGTGGTTCAAGGCCAACCAGCAGCATCCTGACACTGCCTGCCAGTACTTCTACCAGGACTTTCCTCAGCACTTTGTGTGGGAGTCCAAGGGGCATCAGTGGAAGCTGAGACAGAAGGGCTTTGCCATTGGTCACATGTACTTTGTCCATCCATCTGCTGGGGAGTGCTTCTACCTCAGGATGCTTCTGACCATCATCAAGGGGGCAACAGACTGGAAGGATCTGTGCACTTGCAATGGGGTAATCCATGCAACTTACAAGGCTGCCTGTCTTGCTAGAGGTCTCCTGGAGGATGATGGTGAATGGGATCAGTGCCTGCAAGAGGCTGGGGAGATGCAGACTGGTGGTCAACTGCACTCTCTCTTTGCCTCCATCCTCTCCCACAATATCCCATCTAACCCTGCCATCCTGTGGGATCAAAACTATGTGATGATTTGCACCATGCCCTTATCACCCATCACAATCTCCCTGATCCTACTGAGGAGCAAGTCCATGACTATGGCCTCTATCTCCTTGACAAGATCCTCAGCAAGATGGGCAAGCACCTCCTTGACTTCCCTCCCATGCCACTCCCCCAGCACAACTGGCAAGTTCTTGGCAACCTCCTTCTGCAAGATGAGCTTGATCATGGCATCTATGACCTCACTCTGCAAGTTGAAGATCACTACTCTACCTTCAATGAGGAGCAGAAGTCTGCCTTTGATGCTGTCATGGCCTCTGTTGATGGGAACCAGGGCAAGACCTTTTTCCTCCACAGTGCAGGAGGTTGTGGGAAGACATACTTGTGCAACACCATTGCTGCTGCTGTGCATTCCAATGGCAAGGCTGCTCTCTGTGTTGCCTCCTCAGGCATAGCTTCACTTCTCCTGGATGGAGGTCACACTGCCCACTCTCGCTTCAAGATCCCCATCTCCCTCCATGAAACCTCCACCTGCAATCTGAAGCGCAACTCTGACCATGAGGGGCTGCTGAAGGAGACTGGGATCATCATCTAGGATGAGGTACCTATGCAGCATTGCTATGCCATGGAGGCTTTGGATTGCACCTTGCAAGACCTGCTGGAGGATGGGGTTGTATTTGGAGGGATCACTGTGCTCTTTGGTGGGGACTTTTGCCAAATCCTGCCTGTTATTCCCAAGGGCTCCAGACAGCAGATAGTCAATGCCTCCCTCTGTCACTCCCAGCTCTGGAACAACATCACATCCTCCACCTCAAGCAGAACATGCATCTTGACCACACTCCATGCAGTGCTGCTTTTGCTCAGTGGTTGCTTCAAGTTGGTGCTGGAGGCCAAAACCCATCCATCAAACTCCCCACCAGCATGTCCCTCTCAGAGAACACTGTCCAGATGCTCATTGACTCCATCTACCCTGGCATTGCAGATGCAGAGGAGAAGCCTGACCACTATTTCTTGGAGCACACCATACTCTCCTCCAAGAATGACATTGATGATCTCAACTCTGCTATCCTTGCTCAATTTCCTGGAGAAGATACCAGCCTGCTCAGTGTTGACAAAGTCAGGAGTGGCCAGGAAGACTACCCCATTGAATATCTCAACTCCCTCAATGTCTCTGGCATCCCCCTTGCCCACCTTCATGTCAAAGTTGGCTGTCCCCTCATGCTCCTCAGGAATATGGACCCATCCCATGGACTCTGCAATGGGACTCACCTATTGCTACTGGAGGTCAAACCATATGTTCTCAGGTGTCACATCTTGGGTGGCAAGCATGCAGGCAGGGTTGTGTTCATCCCCAGGATGGTCTTGGAGCCCTCTGAAGAGTCACTGCCCATTCCTCTATCACACCACCAATTCCCAGTTTGCCTTGCCTTTGCCATGACCATCAACAAGTCACAAGGTCAATCAGTCAGTCATGTTGGATTGGACTTGTGCTCTGGAGTTTTTGCCCATGGTCAACTCTATGTTGCATTGTCACACTGCACATCTGGGGACAGGATCAAGATCCTCTTTCCTGAGGGTTCCCAGGGGGGAACAACCTTGAATGTGGTGTATCCTGAGGTTTTGCAGAATATCTTGCCAGGGCCTTGGTGAGTTTTGTTGCTAATAGACTATATAACATTTTCTAATTTAATGTGGTTTAGAAGCAGCAGCAGCAGCAGCAGCAAAACAGGGAGTGGAGTGTTCAGGCAAGATTGGTTTCTGTACTGGATTGGTAAATTGTACTGTTGAGTTGCACTGTTGTATTGTACTCACCTATTTTCTCCCTCCTAGGTGAGGGCACAGGGTTCATGGTGGAAGGGGATTGGTGTATTGGTTTGGAAATTGGGGTTGGTTTGTGAACTGGGATGGGTCTGTAAATAGATAGAGAAATGTTTCCTTTTATTCCCTATTGGAACAGCATATGCATACCTCTTATTCTCTGGATACTCCTTGGTCTGTAAATGGGTAGAGCACTGTTTCCTTTTATTTTCTGTTGCAACAACCTATGTATACTTTCACAGATGATGTCTTATAACTTGATGTTGCAATGCAACAGGTTTTTACGCTAGTATGATAAGGAACTACTCCAGTTCCCCTTTGCATATGGCCTGTGTTTCACAGGATAAAGGCCAAGGAAAAGAAGGGCATAAAAACAGTGATGTGGAAAGCAAGGAGTATGGAGTAGTGGTGAAGTGTGTGTGGTACACTGTTAGGGTTTAGCATGTGCAAGCAGCCAAACACCTATGCACAAGGATACTGGGGCCTCCAAGGCAAATGTGTGAACAACAAGCTGTGATTGGAAGAGACCACAAGAGAACAGGTATAATGAGGGAGGTCAATATGCATTATCTCATCGTATAGTAAGTCTTCTTTATAGTAAGGTAATTGCTGTGGTGATGACTGATGAAATGATAGACATACTTCTTGAGGGTTTATGCCCTTGAGTCTTACTCCCCTACTGCATGTATATGGAGTAGAACAGAAGAGAAACAGATAGAAAAAGTATAGTACTGGTATGTGATCCTGAATTCTGACAATAGCCCCTTCCTACACCTTTTTTGCCTTGAAGAAGGATCCTATGTGTATGTGTCAGCATCATTCCATTCATATCTATCATATCCATAACCATCTTCTGTGTTATTGATATGTTGCTGTGCTTGTCCCCTTGTGCATGATATGAGATGAGTATCCCATTTGCTGCACTTGGGGCAACAAAGGTAAGTCTTGTTGGAGGGGAAAAGGTGGGGGGTATTGATGGATCATGCAATATGATGGGGAGCTAAACATTCACTCCTCTTATTGTTATCTTTCTTATCTCTTATTGGAGCTGATCACTCTTCTCTCCCTTTATATTCACACCTGTGACCCATACCTCATCAGTCAGCACAGTCTGTGCATGTCCAAAGTCTGTATATCAGTAGTCTGATAGCATCTGTATAATAAAATGTGGACATCTCCTTTCTTTCTGTGTGCTCTGTCTGCACCTGTCTTTACAAAACCCTCCACTTCAATACCCTCCTTTGTGCCCCTAATATGGAGTTCGCACTTCTTATGTTCATCATCTGCTTCTCAGCCCTTATCTTGGGCTGGACCATTGCCCTCATCATCTACCATCACCTCCTGCCATGCATTCAGTCCATCCTCCCCTTCTAGGTCATGTTCTGCCACCTTCACTGCCATGCCTGTCTCCCCTGCACAAACACTTGTGACCTACTTGTTAGAAAGCACAATTGCCAAAATAGTGACTTGGCTTGGGTTCAAACCAAGGACCTCCCTTACTCCAGGTGGGTGCTCTAACCACTGAGCTACCAGGCCTTGTCTAAGTAAAGTGCTATTAGCACAATGTGGAGCTGTCATGACTACTGTAGAGTTGTAACTCTGCTATGAAAGTATTGTAGCTCTGTTATGAAGAGTAGTAGCACATGTACAGGGTCAGGCATTTGACCTTAACTTCAACACTACTCTTTGGCAGTTCCAACAGATGATGGGAGTAGACTGACATGCTTGTCATCTTTCCTTTGCTCCACCTCACAATTGATTTGCAATGTTTCCTACAGGGGGTAATGGTATGGGTACAGGTGGAGGTGGTGGACTGGGGAGATGTGCAATATATCCATGTGACATGTGAGGACGTAGTCTGTCTTTGGCATCAGCATTAAGAAGGTGATTTGATATTTCACCCAGACCCCAATGCCATCAAGAGAGGAGGTGGGTAAGATGAGTTTGGAATGCTTCCAAAGGTCCTATGCAATGAAACCAACCCCAATAATGATCGATGTCTGCCATGACACCAGCATCATTAAGAAGCCTGGCCACATGATCAAGGCAGATGTTAGTGGGGAAGGTCATCATTATGTGTGCAAACTCATCAGATACATAGGTGTGTTGAATGGGGTCTAGGCAGTGTGCTTTGGTAGGCTGAGCCATTGGATTGTAACCCTGCAGCTTACTCACTACATACATCTGCCTGACACCTGCCCGATCCACCCCCTACATACATCAGAGTCACCTACATCAGGATATCACATGCCATCAGCATCATCATGTTATCAGATCTCCCACTGCCCACCTCATGCATTCCCTTTCCATTGAACAGTACTTAAGACCAACAAATGACCCCAGAACTTAGGATCACATCCCCACCTTCTTCTCTCTTATATTCATCCTTTGTATCCCTACCTACCATCATCATCCATCACTTGAGAAACAGACAGTTGTCCAGTTTAGTTGTCCTCATCCAATCTCATCTCCTTTGAGTGTTCCACATGCAAGTGCACTTCCATGGATATTCATATCAATCTGTGAATTGTATTGGATTATTACTGAGGTTGACTTCTTTGATGGGTATTGTGGGGTCAGGAGATGTGTGGAAGAGGGTGAGGGTGTCAAAGAAGTAGTTGGTGGGAAGGTCATGAAATATTTGAGCAGATACAGGGGTGATGAGGATAGGAGGTGGTGATGGTCTGTGATCAAAACAAACATCACAAAAGCATGGGGTGACAGGATGTCCTAATGTTAAATGTGTGGAAATGGCCTGTATAGTATCGAAATCATAGATGTGCAAGGCATTGAAGGCATGGAACATAGCCATATAGTTATCTGCCCAATCCCATTGTTGATATATGTGATAATTGTGAGCAGGTAAGGCCAGGGGAGGTGTAACAATGGGGATCAGGGGTGGCAGATGGGCATAAGGGGAAGAGTCTGAGAAGTCTGATGATCCTCTACTATGAGAGGGTCATTGAATAGGAGAGTCAGACAGAGAATGGGGTTCAATAGGCAATTGGTTGTGAAAGATGTATCACATATGTGTGGGTAATCCTGCAAAAGCATCAGACATGGGAGAATGATGAAAGGGAGAAGGGGGAATAACAGGTGAAATAGAGCAAGATGTGGGCATAGTGAAATTAGGGGATGGAGAGGACATGTTTATGATAAATTGGTGTTATGAGGCACTTGCCTTGGCACCTCATAACAGTTTTCTTTTTCTTTTTCTCTTTTTCTTTTCTTATATTTTACTTACTATAAGTGTAGTATTAACTGTTGAACATTTACTGTATGTTGTTGATATATCTCTCACTCCTCATTTTCATTTGGCTTCCACTTCCTCTTCATCCTTACACACATTTACATACATTTGACACATTACCTATTCTTCACAACCCCATGGGGTTCTTCCACACTCCCACACCACCTATACTCTGGATGACACACATCCTCCACACATTTAGGCATCCTTGTACTTTTAGATCACTTCTCCACTTTAACCATCCTCTCCAAATACTATATAAGATGCACACTTTACCACATATCTCCTCAGTCATCATCTTACAGACAACTGAGTGAGTACTTTCACTTCTCACATCTTACCCTCTATCTTACCACAATCCTGCAGCTACCTTTACTTGTGTTGTGGCACTCTCCTACTGTCCACACATGATCTACTTGCTGCAGCCATGCTGCTCTCACTTTCCCCATGCTGGGACTATATGAACTTGCTGCTTATGTTGCCCTTTGCTATCATTGTCTGCCATAACCTGTGTGAACATTAACTACAGCAGTGAGCTTAGCTCATACTTATAGTAAGGACTCATTCCTTTTCTCTTTATAGTACTTAAGTATTTACATACTTAAGTGTGAGCTTAGCTCCAAGTACTATTAAAGGCTTATCTTTTCTCCATTTATCTTTCCTTTATTTATTATTGTTGATGACAGGCCATGTGCGAAGGAGAACTAGAAGAGTTCTTGTTTGTACATGTTGTACCTTTATGGTATATATAGTAAAGTATGCATGAGTATTTGTATATATGTGTGTGTATGTTCAGTATGATCAAAAAGAGGAAGGAGGATGTTAGTCATTGTCAGCACATCATCAACACCCCCCCATGCTGGGCATACACTCCACAAGACCAGGTCCAGAGTGATGGGAAGAGAAGAGAGGAAAAGACAAATGTTTAGTGAGAATATCTGCAATAATCAGTGAGGAAGGAAGGTGATGTACAGTGATATCATGAAGGAAAGGCACTCATGAAAATAGTGATGATGTATGTCAATGTGTTTAGTACCATGAGTGATGACAGGATTAGTAGCAATGTCGATAGAGCCCTTGTTATCACCATAAATAAGTAAGGGAGCAGAGAAACCAAAACCAATTTCCTTCATCAGGGAATGCAGCCACATGCCTTGTGCAGCTGCTTGTGACAGTGACATGTATTCTGCCTCAGTGGATGAGAGTGAGACTGTGTGTTGCTTGCATGATGACCAGGCAATCACTCCACCTCCCAGGAGGAATGCATATGCTCCAATGGACTTCCTGTCATCTCTATCTGCAGCCCAGTCAGAATCCAAAAAACCTACAATGCCTGCTCCTTCATCTCCACCATACTGCAATCGATAGTGAAGGGATCCCTTGAGATATCGCAGGATATGTCTGGCTGAAGACAGATGGTGTGGTGAAGGATTAGTCAAGAATTGTGATAGCTTCATGACACTAAAGGAAATGTCAGGCTGAGAGATGATGGTGGTGTATAACAAGGATCCAATAAGCTGTTGATATTCTGCATGAAGGGATGCAGTGGCAGAGTAAGTCTTATCTGCAGCGATGAGGTTGAGTCCAGGAGGAAGGGGAGTTGTGGTAGGATTACAGTCATTGAGTTGGAAGCGCTCTAGGAGGTCAATGATGTAGGCCATCTGGTCAATCTCAAGGATACAATTGGGATGATCTCTTGTGACATGGAGTCCCAGATATGACTTAATCTCTCCTAGATCTGTCATCTGGAACAGCATTTTCAGTGTTGCCTTACATTGTTCTACTTCTTCAAGCGACCCTCCAAGGATAGTGATGTCATCCACATATAAGACAATGATGAGAGGTTTGGAGGAGTTTGTTGAGACATAGATACCTGAATCAGAGAATGTGCAGGTGAAAGAGAGGCCAAGGAGTGAGCCATGCATCTTGTGGTGCCATTGTCTTGATGCCTGTTTCAAACCATAGATGGCTTTGTTTAGACAACAGACCTTCCATTCTGTCCCAGGTATGATGAAACCTTGGGGCTGCTCCATGTAGATTTCTTCATCTAAGTCCCCATTTAGGAAGGCAGACTTGACATCCATAGAGTGTACTTCCCAGTCCTCTAGCACAGCAATGGCCAGAAGAGTGTGTAAGGACTCAAAGTGTGCAACTGGTGAGAAGTTTCTGTGTAGTCAACACCATGAACCTGCATATAACCTTTGGCTACTAGTTGTGCCTTGAAGCATCCATCTGCCTTCTGCTTAAAGACCCATTTGTTCCCTACTAGGTTATGGCCTGATGGTGGTTCAACCAGCTCCCATGTGTGTAGATCATGTAACAAATGAAGTTCTTCTTCACATGCAGCTTTCCAGAGCCTAGCTTCTGGTGTGGCCAGGGCTTGTTTGAGTGTGAGTGGGTCACATGATGCAGTGTGGGAAAGAATGGAGGAGAGTGAGGGACTGGCCTGAGGCATGGCAAAGACATCATCATTGCTAACAGACCCCCCCACATTGAGAATGTCCATGAACTCCCATGGGCCATACATGCTGTCATGGAAATGGTCAGGACGGTGTGCAAGTTGCTGAGACTGGTGCACAGTGGGGATGATGTTGCAAGCAGAGTCAGAGTGAGTGTGCTGAGGAGCAGGAGAGTGGTGAGCAGCAGGTATGCCATCATGAATGGCATCAGAGTGAGCTTGCTGGCAAGCAGGGGAGTGGTGACCATGCCAGTGAGGAGTGGGGAGAGTTGGCAGGTTGTCCACTTGTGCAGTGCAACACATATGAGGGTGGATGGGTGCATCAGCTGGTGCAGAAATCCTAGGAGGATCCAGCAGTGGCACAGGCACAACAACAGGAACTGTGGCAGTAGGTGGGGCAACAGGAGGCAGAACATCCACTGCAGGAGCTGTACCTGGGGCAACAGGTAATGCAGTGGGAGTGGCACCAGAGAATGCTAGAATGATGAGAGGAGCAGGCACTCCAGCAGCAGCTGGAAGTGGGGCTGGTGGATGGTTAGGTGAGTTGAACCCATTGTCTGAGTCTGAGTCCCCATCCGATTCACCATTGGAGTTGTCTCTGGATGGCAGTGCAGGAGGCACAGGAGGCAGAAACAGGTTGAGCACTGTTGGGTTTCACTTGTCAGGCCACTATTATTTCTCCTATTTTTCTCTTCATTTTCCTCTATTTTCTTATGTCTTTATCATCATAGATTTTACAATCACTCCTGATCTATTGAAGTGATTCCCATGGTCATGTATTCCTTTTCTTTGTCTTTATCAGCTGATGACACATATGTCATCTGATTGGAGATCAGCCCATTCTATCTTTAGCTATACTTCATTTTCTCACTCTTACTGCAGATGCTCACCAATCCTTCTCACACTTGCTGCAGAGTATCACCAATCACTCCCACAGTTACTGTGGAGCCTCAGTCAGCACTTACACGTCCCCTCTACTATTGGGTATGATGTCATTACTTTACTTTCTCATTCTCTGGCCCTATACTGTACTGCATGGTCTGTGCATGGCCTCACAGATACTATATATACATAGGACTCCTAGCAGTTTATTCCCCAGTTCTGATCATCTGGGATATCTGCTAGTCTAAGTGCAATCATCCTTTGTTGTTTTTAGCTTCCTTCAGTTGTTCAGCTTCAACACAGTGTTGGCCTCACATCACTGGGCCTCTAGTGCTGGAAAAACACCTTCTTCAAAGACTGCATTGCAACTGACAACAGCTCATTGGGCAGTCTTATCCCAAAAGACCCACCCTTTGGTGCCAGTCTCATATCTGACAAAAAGGAGAGGCTGGGAGTGAGCTTGGAGTTTGGACCACTGGTGATCAGGCATGCATACCCAGCCACAGCACCTGAAAATGTGGAGGTGTGAAACATTGGGCACAGTAGGACCAGGAGACCACAGAGCAGCAGGTGTGGCCCACTTCAGGTGCTTGATGGGTGACAAATTATAGGTATGTGCTGCAGTGTGGATGGTGTACTCCCAGAAGCCAGGAGAAAGACCAGCTCAATGTAGCATAGACAGTGCATGGTCGAGGAGGGAATGGTTCCAGCACTCAGCATGACAATTTTGTTGTGGAGAGTATGGTACCATCAATTGGTGTGTGATTCCCCTATTGACTAATAGTGCAGCTGTTGTACCACTGATATATTCACCACCACAGTTGGTCCATAGGATCTTTGGCCAATGTCCAAAAATATTGTGAACATGTGCAAGATAGTGGGCAAGAGCTGTGGATAGGTGGTCTTTATGGCGAAGGGGGTATATGGTCCCAAAACCAGAGTAGTTGTCTATGAAAGTAGCAACATAGACATTCCCAGCACCTAAGGAAGCCATACTGACAGGCCCGATCAAGTCAGAGTGGACAAGACCAAGCACTTTGGTGGCATGGGTTTGGGAAAGTCGAAAGGAGGACCTGGGGAATTTCCCTTGAAGGCACCCAGTGCAGGGGCTCGATGCAGCCAAGGAGGATGGTGGGGTAAATCCAGAGAGAGAGGAGGGTTTGATGTGCAAAACTATGGCCTCAGACAGGTGGCCAAGGTGTTCATGCCAGAGTCATATGGAGGGAGTGGTAAGAGTGTGGAGACTGGGCACAGGTGCGAGATCTACCCAATAAGTTCCATCTTGAAGGTGACCAACACTGAAAACCTGACCATTTTTGGAGATGGTGCAGGTCCCTTCTTGATAGGTAATGCAAAAACCAAGGTTGTCAAGTTTACTAACACTCAGGAAGTGACCTGAGGCATCAGGAACATGTAAAACTTTGGAGAGGGAGAGTGTAATGGTAGGTCCAGCTGGTAAGGTATGCTGATGAATGCAGAAGCCTTTCCCAAGACATGCGATCATTGATCTGTTCCCAATGGCCACTGACTGGAGAAGAATGGTGACATAGGAAGTAAGATCGTCCTTGTATGGAGTGATGTGATCTGTACAACCAGAATCTAACATCCATGAGCAAGGGTATTCAGTGTGGCTATGAGTATGTGATAGTGTAGGAGGTGAGGAAGATATGGCATGGATACTAGTAGTTCCCATGTTGTCTTGGTTGGGTGTTGTTTCTTCAGGGAACTTCTCTTTGGTATTTTGAGTGAGAAAACTAGGAATGAAGGAGATCTTGTTGCTGATATACCAAAGGCCAAAGATGACAAGGACTGATTGGATTGCAATTTCAATTTTTGGGATGCAGATGAAGTTAAGAGGAGTGATGAATAGCATGAGAATAAGCAAGAGTATGGAGTGAGAAATGAGAGTGAGTGTGGAGAATGAGTAGATGCAGATGGCCTGGGCAGGGCCCATAACCTGTTGATGACAGGCCATGTGCAATGGAGAACTAGAAGAGTTCTTGTTTGTACATGTTGTACCTTTATGGTATATATAGTAAAGTATGCATGAGTATTCATATATGTGTGTGTGTATGTTCAGTATGATCAAAAAGAGGAAGGAGGATGTTAGTCATCATCAGCACATCATCAACAATTATAACATTTACTTGCTAAGGACTATCACTATACAATTAGCAAGGACTCCTACTTTCTCATCTTTGTTTATCTTTGTTTACATCTTGTTCATTTTTGCACTTGTGGCTGAGCCACTTACTATAATCATGGACACGTCTTAGGTCATGTGACCTCATTGATTGCTGCACAATCATTGTTGATCCATGAACCTTAGTTAATTGTACTATCGTTAGCACTCTGATTTTGTATAAGTAGTTGACAGAATTGTGGTCTTAAACCCCAGTCTTGTCAACTTTGCAATCTAGGGATTTACCTATACTGTGCTTGACTTAAGCTTGTTACCCTCTCACTTCATTCCTAAGAAC
This sequence comes from Albatrellus ellisii, assembly GCA_003314395.1. Taxonomy (NCBI): domain Eukaryota; kingdom Fungi; phylum Basidiomycota; class Agaricomycetes; order Russulales; family Albatrellaceae; genus Albatrellus; species Albatrellus ellisii. The sequence goes on from QLPN01000429.1 coordinate 15,169, forward strand.
TAAGTCCAAGATCTCTAAGTCACTCTAAGTGTCACTAAGATATCCTAAACTCATCACACTGGATCCTTGTTTAGTCATCAGTGGTATCATCCTCATCACTATCTCATTGATCCCTCTCTTCATCATCATCAGGAATGGTTACTATGCCTATCAAGCACATATCAATTACCTTATTACCAGGGGTATTGGTATAGCAGACCTTCCCTAAGACCATCCAATAGGCTGCTCTTAGCAATTGGCAGATTTGATAGTGTTGGACAATTTGATAGTATACCAAGCAAAGAGCACAATGATGAAGATGATATAGAGAATGAGGAGGATGTCAATCATGAAGGTCATGAAAGAGATGTTGGTATATGGTCTCTTCTCAAGTCCTTTTAAGGGGAATGAGAGCAGGTGGGAGTCAGATCGTGAATGGATGGGGTGTGGAAGGGTGACATGAATGAAATGACACTACAATTTCCAAAGCATGTTTCAGATCTTTGCATAGAAGCCACTCATCTTCTGTTGAGGGGTATCCCTTCCAGGGCACAAGATATTGAAGGTGATAACATGATTGGAGGATATTTTCAACTTCCATATGCTTTTCACCTTCTACAAGATCAGGGGGTGGTGGCATGTGGTGTGGTCCATAAGCTGCTGTTTCAGTATACTGATGAAGGAGGGAGGCATGAAAGACTGGATGTATCTTCCAATGAGTAGGGAGGGATAAGCAATAAGCTACTGGATTGATGATGGCAGAGATAGGGAATGGCCCATATCTCTTTGGAGCTAGCTTCATAGAAGGGAAGGTGGATGAGAGGTGGGTTGCATCTAACCAAACTTGGTCATGGAGTTGGTAGGAAGGGTGAGTCATATGAGAAGTCCATGTCCAATGAGCTATAGATTGCACCACTGCTATCTCTTTTTGGATCATCTGTGACAGAACTAATCTTTCAGAAATTGATGGAAGAGAAGACAAGATAGGGATAGTGGGTTAGGCATGGGGATGATATCCCATAAGGAGAAAGAATGGGGAATACTTCAACATGGAGTGAATATGAGAATTATGAGCAAATTCTGCAGCTGTAAGAAGACTAGACCAGTCATCTTGTCTAGCAGTGCAAAACATATGTAAGTATTGCTCTAATTCTTGATTCATTTGTTCAGTTTGTCTGTCTGTTTGAGGATGATAGGCAGTGGACATAGCATAATGGATAGTTTTTGGCATAATTCTTTTGTGAATTTAGCCATAAATTGAGGTCCACAATCTGAAATGATATGACAAGGTAAGCCAAACCATTTCTGAATGTGATCATTGTAAAGATCTGCTGTTTGGGTAGCTGATATCAAAGAATGACATGGAACAATCATAGTCATCTTGGTTATGTCATGATCCATGAAAACTGTTATGGCATCATAGCCATGGGATAATGGAAGTTGGACAATAAAGTCCATAGAAACTGTAGAAAATGGTTTGGCTGTTGGTTCTGGTTTGATAGGGAAAAGGGGAATAGGAGTTTTATTTGGTAAGTTTTTATACCCTTGACATATGGGGCATCCATTGATGAAGTCAAATATGAATTTTCTCATCTTTGGCCACCATAATGTGCATTGTACAAGATCAAGTGTTTTGAGTCTTCCTGGATGTCCAGTGGTGGGGGTAAGGTGTAAACTTTGGACAATGTTTCTTCTTAACATGTTGTCTTTTGGGGCATAAAGACATCTGGAGTAATAAATTACCCCCCATCCAATCATCCAATGTTGTGAAAGTTGAGTTTTTGCTGGGCTAGAAACATTAGATTGAAGAATACATGATATATCCAGAATTTCATCATCCCAATTTGTACAAGCTGGATGTGAGGAAAGAAGGTGTTATCAATGATGTTAGCAAAAATAGGATGGATAAACAGAGAAGGATCTAGGATGATTTGATCTTCATTATCATGATTTCCATCATCATGATCCAGTCAACACAATAATTCATCAGGTCAACCAGCTTTTGAGCCAGCAATGTGTTTGATCTGAAAATCAAAATGGGTTAGATATAATGCCCATCTAGCTTGTTGCTGTGACAGCTTTTGGGCATCTCTGAATACTTCAGGATTTTTATGATCAGAGAGAACAGTAATACAATGAGGGGTGCTGTGAGGCACACACTTAGGCAGTGTGAGGCTCACACTAGACAGCAAGGTCACAAAGGTAAGAGGAGGGAATTGGCAAGGAGATGAGACAATACACTCAGGATGAAGTCATGCAATCAGGTGGATATCCCAGATGTATAAAGCTAAAGAAATACATGCCATAGAAGTGCCCTATATATACTAAAGAGATTGGCACACAGACCATGTGCTGTCACTATATGGCAGGCATATGTAAGTGAGATGTGCAGCATCTGTGAGAACTATCAGTAAGCAATGCACAGCATTGCACAGCATCAATAATTGACTGTGAGAATATGAGTCATATCTGTACAGTAATAAGTCCAATGACAAATGGAAATGAGTCATAGATAATTGTGATAAGATCTACAGATGATCTGATAAGATAATATAATATATCTCTTGTAGATCTTGAGTGATAAGATTGGAATGAATTGTAAAATGAAGAGAAAAATAAGTATGTCTTGACAAATACCCCCCTTCTAAGGATGAGACAACTCAACAAGTATCTTATGAAACACCAGTTGAACCAAATCCATGTTCTCCCCTTTCTGTGTCATCCAGTGAAATGACTTCTATAATATCAGTGAGTGATATATGTTCAAGAACTAGTTGCGTGATGTGATCTTTTATTTTGACAGTAAAATCTTTAGTGCCAAGATTGACAAGAAGAATTCTAACTAGTCTGCAGTAATCAGAGTCAATAACTCCTGCTCCTGTATGAATGGTGTTTTTGACAGCCAAACCACTGCATGGAGCAATACGTCCATAACAATGATTAGGTATAGCCAAGGAGATTTGAGTATCAACAAGATTTTGACCATTCACAGGGATAATGATGTTTTCTGCACTATAAAGATTGAGACCAGCAGCTAATTCTGAACCACAAGTGGGTAAGGTGGCTGATTCAGAGAGTTGTTTGATAGGAAGAAGACAGTGTTGAATTGAATGAATAGCAGTAGGGCATAGGATATGGAATTCTGTGACCAGTTTGGGTACATCTTTGGTGATGACACCTGCTGGCTCCCAGGAGTTTTCATCTTCTGGGTAATTTTTCCATTTGACAAGGTATTGTATATGTCCCCTATATTTCCTGCTATTGATAATGGCTTCAACTTCATATTGTTCAACATTGTCTTTGATAATTGGTGGAGGAGGAATTTTGATGATTCTCTCTGGAATGTCATTTGGAGTAAAGGGAAGGAGTTTGATGACATGGAAGACCTGATGAATCTTCATAGACTTGGGAAGTGCTAACTCATATGTGTTATTTGAAAGCACTTTGGTAATTGAATAGGGTCCAAGTCTTTTATGTTAGATTTATCACACGTATGTTCTATCACATATCTTTTCCCTTGGCTTCACTCCACATACGTACACATACACAACACACGTATGCTTACTATACTCCTCAGACTTCCTACAAGTCCAAGCTCTACCCACACCACTTACATTTCCGGGATGACGCGCATCCCTCCACTTATAGTAGCTGTTGTTCTCTATACTCACACTCTGCCCCAACTCTACTTTACATCTACTATATAAGATAGGTTCTCTATGCTACCAGCTCCTCAGATGTCTTACTTCCATGTCTGAGTGAGTACATTCCTACCTTATTATCACTATGCCTTCCTTACCACTTCCCTGCAGCTCTCTTCTTACTGCGTGTTACGAGGCACTTGCTTTGGCACCTCGTAACGGGTTTCTTTTTTTCTCTTTTTCTTTTTATCTTACTTACTATAGTAAAGTGTAGTATTATTACTACAAGTGTGAGCTTAGCTCCACTTTACTTA
>QLPN01000430.1:292-32427 GCA_003314395.1 Albatrellus ellisii
TTCCAGATCGATATGGTCCACAAGCCAGGGTCTACCAATGTTCGCCCTGATCTCCTCTCGAGACGTTTGGACCATAAGAAGGGGGTAGAAGATGACAACAAGAACGTCATCTTGCTCAAGCCGGAATTTTTCAAACACAAAATTTCCCTTGCAGCACTCAGCCCTCCTATCTTAAAGAAAATCATGGATGCGCAGAAAGAAGATCATGACTACAAAGTCTGGGACAAGTTGGATGCAGACTTGAGGAAAACTGCAGTATTCGCATGATGGAGCGAAGACGAAAAGAAGACACTTTTCTATGATGGGAAACTCTATGTCCCAGAAACAATGTATGCCGAACTGATGAAGACCTGCCATGATTCACCTTTAGCAGGACACCCAGGTTACAAGAAAACCTTGGAAATGGTTCGACGACATTTCTGGTTCCCAAATATGGCATCATATGTGGAGAAATACGTCAAAGGATGTGACTTATGCCAAAGGACAAAGACTTTCCCTACGAAACCACAAGGAGAGTTAACGCCTAACGAAATCCCTTCACGTCCTTGGCAAATCATCTCTACAGATCTTATTGTCAAATTACCTGAAAGCCAAGGCAATGACTCCATTCTTATGGTCGTGGATCGTTTTACCAAAATGATTCATGCAATTCCTACCACAGAGACGATTACGGCAGAAGGAGTCGCACGCCTTATGAGAGATCATGTTTGGAAACATCATGGTCTTCCAGAAAAGGTTCTATTGGATAGAGGACCTCAATTTGCATCACAAGTTATGCACGAATTGAATCGTTTATTGGGGATTCAAACAGCTACGTCTACAGCTTATCATCCCCAAACAGATGGACAAACAGAACGGATAAATCAAGAAATTGAACAATATTTCCGTATCTTTATCAACCATCGCCAAAACGATTGGGCAAGCTGGTTACCTATGGCAGAATTCGCTTACAATAATTGCGTCCATTCAGCAACAAAATATTCCCCATTCATGCTGAATTATGGACAAGATCCGCGAATGGGTCATGAACCTCGCACGTCTACCAAGATTGATTCAGTTGACAAGTTTGTAGCAGGGCTCAAACATATCAGAGAAGAAGCAGAGGTGTCGTTGAAGAAAGCAGCAGATGATATGAAGAAGTTTTACAATGAACACAGAGGCAAAACTCCCATCTACGCCATTGGAGATAAAGTTTGGCTTGAAGCCACTAATATCGACACAGGCAGACCGATGAAGAAATTAGATCACAAACGTCTTGGGCCATATGAAGTACTTGAAGTACTTTCAAACAATGCATATCGCCTCAAACTACCAAAGATGATGAAAATTCATCCAGTCTTTCATGTTGTCAAACTCCGTCCTTTTGTCAAAGATGTCATCATTGAACGAGAAATTCGTCCTCCCCCTCCTCCTATCATCAAGAATGGTGTTGAAGAATATGAAGTCGAAGAAATTCTCAATAGTCGTCTTTCTCGTGGTAAGGTTCAATATCTGGTCAAATGGAAGGACTACCCTGCAGAGGAGAATTCTTGGGAACCTGCTTCAGTATTGATGGAAGATGTTCCTGATATGCTCAAGAGGTACCACAAAGAACATCCTCAAGCAATACATTCGGTAGCCATTTATTCCCTTTACCAGATGGAATATTCACCAGAGATGATGGCTCAACCTCATTATGCTCGACAACTTCAAGAAGAAACATCTACACCCTCTCCACCAGTTCTTGATGAAGGATATGAAGAAATACCATTTGGTATTATTGACGATGAAGATGACTTCACAGAAGAAGACGATGATGGAGTTATTACTCCCAAATCATATGAAGACTTGAAAGGATTACCCAAGTCTTCTTCTATCATTCCTCTTTCTCCATCACTCTTTGCTGGCATTCCTTTCAAATCTATGGAAGGCGAAGAAGAAGATATTTGCCACGCATGTTCATCTCCATTCTTTGCTCATCGAGACGTCTCGCCTTAAGAAGGGGGTATTTGTCAGGCCACTATTATTTTCCCTATTTTCCTCTTCATTTTTCTCTATTTTCTTATATCTCTATCGTCATAGATCTTACAATCGCTCCTGATCTATCGAAGCGATTCCCACGGTCACGTATTCTTTCTCTTCGTCTTCATCGGCCGATGACGCGTATGTCGTCCGATCTCCGATCGGCCCGTTCTATCTTTAGTTATGATTCTTTCTCTCACACTTACTGCGCATGCTCACCAATCCTTCTCACACCTGCTGCGGAGTATCACCAATCACTCTCACAGTTACTGCGGAGCTCAGTCAGCAATGACACGTCCCTTCTATTATTAGATATGACATCATTACTTTACTTTCTCATTCTCCGGCCCTATACTGTACTGCATGGTCCGTGCACGTTCTAGGGTACTATATATACATACGACTCCTAGCGGTTTATTCCCCAGTTCTGATCATCTGGGATATCTGCTAGGTACAGTACTACTCTCTCCTCTTTCTTACTATACGCTAATACATCTGGGATATCCGCTAGTTGAAGCGCGATTGTCCTTTTATAGCTTCCTTCAGTTGTTCGGCTTCGACAAAGCGTCAGCCTCACACTCAGCAGTGTTGCAGGAGTGCTGAGGAGAGATGATGACAGAGTGGAGAAGATATAGTAGGAGCAAGACAGAATTGAAGAGGTGCTCTAACCATAAAGAACAGTGGGATGATGTAAATAATTCTATGTGAAGAGACTCACCAGTACAGCAAGTGACCAGTGATGGATGAAATAAGTGTTGATTTTTATCTATTATTGAATGCTGGCCTTACCCTTATGCACTTTGTATGTCTTTATGACATCCTATTCCATTTCCTTTCCCACTGGCCACTTACTGTGCCAGTCAGTTATCACATGCACTTGCTTATTTCCTGTGCATTGTACCATTCTTTCCTTCCACTTTGGGACAGAGGGCCATCATCACTCATGATGTCATCTTTGAGGAAGACATTTTTCCAGTGCTGGAGGCCCAGTGGGACCTGACCATGCTCAACCTGTTCCTGCCACCTATACCTCCTGTGCTGCCCCCTGACATTGACTCATATAATGACTCTGATGATTATTCTGACTATGATGCACCTGACCACCCATTGGTGCCACTCCCTGCCACAGCTCATGCTGTTCCACCCACTGTCCCTGGTCCCCTTGCAGCACCTCCTGCCACCATCACTGCAGTGCCTCCAACCACTGCCATTGACCCTCTGCCACCTGTCATACCTACTCCCATCACTCTTCCTTGTGCTGCTGTGCCTGCCATTGCACCTCCTCATGCTTGAGCATGACATACTGTTCATGTGGATGATAAGCAGCTGCCTGCTCCACCACATTGGCACAGTTGTGCTTCACCTGCATGTCAGCCTCATGTCATCTTGGTTGACATGGATGCACCTATGCTCCATCATTCCCAGTGCATTGGGCACTGGCCTGCTTGTGTTGGTGACAGTTTGTATGGGCCATGCAGTCTCCCATGATCCTCTTACCCTCAAACAAGCCCTATCAAGCCCTGAGGCAGGGCCCTGGCACTCTGCATGTGAGGAAGAACTCCAGTCTCTACACAACCTACACACCTGGGAGCTCATTGATCTCCCTCCTGGACACAACCTAGTAGGAAACAATGGGTATTCAAACAAAAGTCAGATGGCCACTACAAAGCCCACTTGGTTTCAAAAGGGTATACCCAGATGCATGGTATTGACTACACTGAAACATTCTCCCTGGTCACACACTTTGAGTCACTCCAAGCACTACTCACTATTGCTGCCCTAGAAGACTGGGAAGTCCACTCCATGGATGTCAAATCCACCTTTCTCAATAGTGATCTAGATGAAGAGATCTACATGGAACAACCCCTTGGGTTTGTCATCCCAGGAACAGAAGGCAAAGTATGCTGCCTCTCAAAAGCTCTGTATGGGTTGAAGCAAGCTTCATGGCAATAGCACCACAAAATGCATGGCTCACTCCTAGGGTTCTCCTTCATTTGCACATTTTCTGACTCCAGCATCTATGTCTCCACTTCCTCCTCCAAACTATTAATCATTGTACTCTATGTCAATGACATCACCATTCTTGGGGGATCTCTTGAAGAGGTTGAGCAGTGCAAGGTGACCCTTCAGTCTATATTCCAGATGACCAACCTAGGAGAAATCAAGTCCTACCTTGGACTACATGTTACTCAAGACCAGCCAAAGTGCATGCTAACAATAGACCAAAAGGTGTACATTGGGGATCTTCTGGGGCATTTCCAGTTTGAGGACTGCAACCCTACCACAACTCCTTTGCCTCCTGGCATAACACTCACCAAAGCTGATTCCTCTTACACCACTCCCCCATCCCTCAAAGTTGACTATCAGCAGCTCATAGGATCACTCTTATATGCCACCATAGTATCTTGACCCAGCATTTCCTTCACTGTCATGAAGCTGTCCCAGTTCCTGACTAATCCCTCCCCTCTTCATGTATCCCCTGCCAAACACATCCTGCACTACCTCAAGGGAACAATAGATTTTGGACTGCGGTATGGAGGAGAGGAAGGGACAGGCATTGTAGGATATTCTGACTCCAATTGGGCAGCTGACAGAGATGATTGCAAGTCCATTGGTTCTTATATCTTCTTGCTCACTGGCAGTGCCATAGCTTGGTCCTCACAAAAACAGCACACTGTATCCCTATCATTGACTGAAGTGGAATACATGTCACTATCCCAAGCAGTGGCTCAAGGCATGTGGCTGCAGTCTTTATTCAAGGAGATAGGTTTTGGGTTCACCTTTCCTCTTCTACTTTATGGAGATAACAAGGGTTCCATTGACATTGCAACCAATCCTGTGATAACTTGAGGCACTAAGCATATTGACAAACACCATCACTACATACAGGAATGCCTCTCCTCTCACTCCATCACTGTCCAACATCTTCCCTCTTCCCTTGTCACTGCTGATATTCTCACCAAACCACTATCTCTTCCTCTGTTTTCTTCTCATCAATCTGGTCTTGGACTTGTTGAGCATGTCTAGCATGGGAGGGTATTGACAATGGTATATGTCTACTAGACAGCTCCTTCTCTTTTCATCTTCAAATACTATATGTGTACACACACACATACATGACTACACATTACTATAACTAGTCAGTAGTGGTACAAACAACAACAAGAACTCTTTTAGTTCTCCTCCACACATGGCCTGTCATCAACAACCCTTACTGTGGACACCAGTCATCCTATTTTTGATTGGTTGTTATTATTATCTCTACTGTGCAGCCTTTGCTAGTTCATATGCCTGCCCTAGAGTACAGTAATATATATGCTATATGACTCCTAGTGTTTATTCCACAGTTCTGATCATCTGGGATATCTGCTATGTACAGTACCAGTTCTCTCTTCTCTCTTACTATACACTAATATATCTGGGATATCCACTAGTCTAAGTGTGATTGTCCTTTTTGTTGTTTTAGCTTTTATTCAGTTGTTTGGCTTCAACATAGTGTCAGCCTCACACATATCCCCTTGAAATCTCCATAAAAAATCAGAAAGTTGCCACCCAAGCCTTAATCAATAGTGGAGCAACCAGAATCTTAATTCATCAAGAATTTGTACAACTCCATACATTACCCACACAAAAGTTAGAACAACAGATACTGTGAAAAAACATCAATGGAACCAAGAATATAGGTGGAGATATCACCCACATATATCATATCACCCCTCATATCAAGAAGACCCCAACAGAACATCATATCAAAATGAACAAATTCTATATCACTGATTTAGGACAAGAAAATGTCATTTTAGGAACTGATTGGTTATAATAACACAACTCAAATATTGACTGGACCAGTGGCACCATGTCATTCTCACATTGCCCATCAGAATGTGTCACTCCTAAATTGACCTTCATACAATCATTTACTGAAGATGATCAACCCTTCCCAATGGAAAACCAATGGACAATAGATGGATTAAACATATTCCATACCAACTTATCAACACAAATCACCATGAACAATCGACATGATGGAAAAGGAATGGACTTAGTCCTGAAACAGTATCATGGCCTTGGAAACATCTTTGACAAAGAAGTATCTACACAATTACCAAAAAGATGTTCCCAGGATCATGCCATCAACCTAAAATCAGGGGTTGAACCACATGCAGGAAATGCCTATCCCATCAATAACAGACAATGTGAATGTGAGGCCAATGGTACTCAAGCTGAACAATAACTAAAACAAAGAAAGGACAATCTTGCATAACTAGTGGATATCCCAGATATATTAGTGTAGACTAGTGATGAAATGTGGGCAGCAGAGTGAAGGAAGTGAAGATGACATGATAGCAGAACTCATGACAGATACTGCCAGGCAGGCAACATGGCAGGAAATGATATCCTCAGGAGATATTCCCAGGCAAGAGACATCTGAAAGAGGAGAGAACAATGTGTACAGAAGACAAGAGTGCACAGAGAGTGTGACAACTCAGCAGAGACAGAAGTGCTAGGAATATAAGACAGCACCTGAAAGAGGAGAGAGCAACATGTACAGGAAACAAGAGTACACAGAGAGAGCAACAATTAAAAGAGCAGGTACTGGTCAGAAAGATAAAAGATTGAGAAACAAGATCCCATACCTCAGCAGAGACAGGTGCCAAGGTGGTAGAGTGATATAGAGGAAAATATATAGTAGAGCAATGACAAGGTTAAAGAGGAGCTCTAACTAGCAGAACAAGAGGAATCCCAAATGGGGAGAAGTGTGGTGTCAGACTCCTACCACTGACTTTACTTCCTACCATTTATTTTATTTTATTTTATTTTATTTTATTTTATTTTATTTTATTTTATTTTATACTTTAGATAAGATCAGATATGATCCCTTTCATATCATCTGATCTTGATTATATCTAACCCTCTATCTTATCTACATTCTTTACTTGCCTCATGGTGGTTCCCATCCATGCTGTACTGCACTGTTCCTGTGCTCAGGCCTGCTGCACATTTCTACTTACTTAGCCTGCCCTTAGTTACTGTGCATGGTCTGTGCATGTTCCTTAGTACTATAAGTAGTTGCTGTAGATAGCAAATAGACCCCAGCTTGTTACAGCTGGTTCCATCCCTTCTACCTTGGCTGAGTCCTCTCATCCCTTGGCCTGGTTCCAGGGCAGCTCCCATTAAGTCCTCCAAAGGAGGCAGGGATAAGTCAGGTGCTGAGACTTACATGATGATGCCTGTCATTGGTTCATCAGCCTGTAAATAAATCCATGCAAAGTATCACTGGGTACAACTTGTAGTCAGTGAAGAGGAGATAAGATATGATGTATGTAAAGATGTACTCTGTATGTCAGGAACATGCTCAGTGCCCTGAGGTAAAGAAAAACTGACAAGTAGAAGAGAAAAGAGAATTGGTACCATACCTGGCAGATATCCCAGATGATCTGAACTGACAGATATTGCTAGGAGTTGTATAGTGTTAAAAGAGGATAATGGATTTGTGGTATTGCAACTGAGGCTACTCTAGATACCACACTAAGTGGGGGACTGAAGTCCAAAGTGAGCAACTAGAGAGAGCTAGCTGCACCACTGAGGACTCCTGTATACTATGCATCACTGTGGAGTTAGAATGATAACAGTGTGCCACATGTATGTGTAAAGTAACAAGTCAAACGCATGAGCACAAATAAAGATATAAGTAAATGTAACACAAAGTCTGGAAATCTGAAGATAGGAAAGTTGGTGAAGAACCTTATATAACAACATATAGTGTATATAGTATGGTACTGTAGGGCAGGCAATGAACTAGCAAAGGCCACACAGTGGAACTAAAATAACAACTGATAGCCATAGGGGCTATGTGTGAGGTGCACACCAAACAGCAAGGTCATAACTGTGAGAAAGATGGGCTAACACTTAGGATGATGTCATGCTGGTAGGCAGATATCCCAGATGTATAAAGCTAAGGGAATACATGCTACAGAAGTACAGTATATATAGTAAAGAGATTGGCACACAGACCATGTGCTGTCACTATAGGGCAGGCTTTACAAAGTAAGGAGCACAGTAAGTATGAGAGAGATTGGTAAGCAATGCACAGCATTGCACAGCATTGCACAGCATCAACAAGCAACTGTGAGGAATGTAGTCATATAAGTATGGTAATCAGCCCAATGATGAATTGTAAATGAGTCATGCATAATTGCAAAAGATCTGATAAGATGAGATAAGATATCATGTACAGATCTTGAGTGATAAGAGTAAAGGAAGTTGTAAAATGTAAAGAAAAATAAGTATGCCCTGACACCATGTAAGTGCTGACTGATGTCTGCAATAAGTGTGGGAATGATTGATGATACTCCACAGTAGTCATGAGAGAGCTGAGTGAGCATCCACAGTGATCATGAGAACTGAGTCATAGGTACTTTTTAACCTGGCCAATCAGAGATCAAACAACATACACATCATCAGCTGATAAATATGAATAAGAAAGACTGAAAGGATCACTTCACAGGATCAAGAACAATAAGGAGATCTGTGAAGACATAAATATAAGAAAAATATGGAAAATATAGAGAAAAATCAGGAGAGTAAAAAGCAGTATAACGTGATGGGCAATAATTGTCTTCAGGAGAGGAGGATGAATTGCTGCAACTAAAATCTTGTTGACGACTATGCAATATGTATTATATAACATTCACTTTCCCTTTTCATCTACATACTGTACTCACACACACACACACACACACACACACACACACACACACACACACACACACACACACACACACACACACACACACACACACACACACACACACACACACATGGGTACACACATCTTACTGTACAAAGGACTCTGGTCCATGTACTACTAGCTTTACTATAAGTAGCACATGTGTACACAATACAATACAAGAACTATTCAAGTTCCACTCATGCAAATGACCTGTGTTTCACAGGTTATGGGCCCTGCACAGGTCACACACATCTCTCCCCTCTTTATGACTACTTCAAGCCTTTATACTCTCTCACACTCTGTTGTCATCTATGCAACACTCCTCTTATTTCTCACACAACCAACACTCACCATATCTGTCCCAAAGATCAACATCACTCTTGAGAATTCTGACAATTATCATCAATGGGCAAACATAGTCAAATTGGCACTAGTTATCATGGGTGTATGGTACACAATCATCAGACCTAGACCACTCCCTACCACCTCCACAACTAACATCAAAGGAGGGTTACCTGTAGAGGTCGTCACCAATCAGGATGACATACAGCTCTTCAATGACAACAGTGACATAGCCAAAGCTGTCATATCCATGCATTGCAACATGCGACCCACCACTGCCATCTCATCTGAAACCATCATGGCAGCAAGGGCATGGGAGTTACTCAAAGGAATCTACAGCAAGCAATCAGCCATGGGAGCATTTGTTCAGTTCCAAGCCTTATTCACCTGTAAATACAACATGCACACTCCCCTCACTCCTCAGTTTGATGCACTGCTAGTTGTATGGGAATGACTCACAGCCTCTGGTATTGCCATCACTGAGCAGCAAATGTGCTTCATAACCCTACATGCTCTCCCAGCCTCCTGGGGGCACTTTACTTCATCTGTACTCACATCTTCAGACATCACTCAGCTCAACCTTGGAGACATCTGAGGTTGCATACTGGATGAAGAAGCTCACATCAAACCTGTTGCCATGCTTGCCACCTTCCATGCTCCCAACAATCCTCAGAAGCACAACTCAGGTTTCTGCACTCATTGCAAGAGGCGCAACCACACTATTGACACTTGTTGGGCCCTACATGGTATGCTGGAGGATGTTAAAGCATGGTCAGAGAAGGGCAAAGCTACAGGGGTAAAGGAGCCACCAGATAGTGGCAGAGGGCACACCTCACTGAATCATTTGTCTACTACTTCCCAAATTGATGCTTGCTACTACAATGGCTGTGGCCTATGGATGCTTGATTTGGGATGCACAGATCATATAACACCTCACCACTCTGACTTTGCAACCTTGGTGCTGCATAGCATTACTGTAGGGAATGGCAACACTATACCCTGCCTTGGTGAAGGAACCAGAGTGGCTACATATCAGTTACCAGATGGAGAAACTGTGTCACTCTCCCTCTCTGGCCTGTTGCATGTCCCCTCTGCTACTGGATGGTTCCTGTCCATCAGCAAGTTGGATGCCTTGGGTTTTAGCATCACATATGAGAAAGGATCCTGCATCATCACAAAAAATGGATGGTGCTTTAGTGTTGGGTTCCTCCAGAATGGAACTTACTGGTTACAACTATACAGGATGTTGTCTCTCAACTCACACATGTTGCCTGCTCTGACTGTCCATCTCTGGCATGAGCAGTTAGGACATTTGTCAGAGGACGTCATCCACTGTGTCCAAGCGACTCAACTCACTGGTTTTGTCCCTCTGATTTCTTCTCCTGTTGATGGTGAGGCTTGTGTTGGCTGCCTTAAAGGCAAATTTCCCAGAGCCTCCTTTCATTTGTCCTGTTCTCAGGCTCCATCTGTCCTCCACCTAGTCCATTCAGATCTTGTCAGTCCACTTGGCACAGCTGCTATTGGTTCCAAGTCCCTCTATTTTGCCACCTTCCTTGATGATTACTCTGGTTTTGGGGTTATCTACCCTCTGCAGCACAAGGAACAGCTGTCAGATGCTTTGTGGCACTATCTTGCTCACTCCCTTGTGCTGTTCAGTCGACACCCTACAACTCTCTGGACCAATAGGGGAGGAGAATACCTCAACACTACTGTCAACCAACTACTACTTGATTGTGGTGTTGAACACCAACAGACTGTACTGTACTCACTGCAGCAAAATGGGCATGCTGAATGTTGGAACAGGACCATCCTTGACTGAGCACTTTCCCTGTTACATCACACCTGCCTCTCTGGCAGTTTTTGGGAGTTTGCCATTTGTATGGCCATTCACACCTACAATCTCTTGCCCATGCATTGCCTTGGGTGGCTCACCCCAACTGCTATCTGGTCACCTGTGGAGTCACCTCCTGACATATCACATTTGTGCATTTTCAACTGTCATGCCTGGGTGCATGTTCCCAACCAGCAATGCTCCAAACTTGACCCCCACACATGGCCACTAGTTTCATGGGGTATCAGCCTGGCACAAAGGGATGGCTGTTCTGGGATAAGAGTGCTCACCATGTTGTCACTAGCAGGGATGCCATTTTTGAGGAAGGTGTTTTCCCCATGTGCAATACTACAATGTCACCATCCATGTTTGATGTTTTCCCCCACCCCCTCCTGTCCTGTGTAACAACCTCAGTGACGACTCTGGCAATGATAGCAATAGTGATGATGGTGGTACAGGCAATGGTACTCACACTGGGTTCACAATTCTTGCCACTCCCCTTCTTGATCCCCAGGCAGTGCCACTAGCTGCACCCCCTGCTCCTTCTCCTGCATCTGTGCCTGTTGTGACATTGGCTTCTCCTCCTGAGGCACCCTCTGACACACCTGTCCCTTCTGCACTGGCAGATCCTGCTCCAGCTCCTGCAGGGTTGTCATCTTCCTTACCCATTACTCCTCTGCATGGTCTCTCTACTACTCCTGCCAATGCCCCTCCTTGTGTGCGTGCTCACCACACTGCATGCCTGGAGCCCAATGCCCCCATGCCATCATGGCACTGCCCAGTTGGGTCTCCTGCTCATCAGCATGGCTGCCAGCATCTCATCAACAATGATGTACCTGTCATTCACTGGCCTGAATGCCTGGTGTGGTGCCCTGCTCATTTCCATGACAACACATATGGCTCTCACACCTTTGTCAACATCTTGGGTGAGGGGGGGGCTGGATAGTGATGATGATGACATTTTTGCAATGCTGCAAGGTGAACCATCACTCTTGTCACTTCTTTCCCATGCCATTATGTGTGACCTGCTCACTCTCAGGCAAGCACTATCTGGACCTGACAGTGACTCCTGGCATACTGCCTGTACAGAGGAACTGGCATCACTAAGAGACCTGCATACTTGGGATCTTGTAGATATGCCAGCTGGCCACAATTTAGTGGGAAACAAGTGGGTATTTAAACACAAAGCTGATGGTCGCTACAAAGTGTCTTGTCACCAAGAGTTTCACCCAAGTCCATGGAGTCGACTATACAGAAACCTTTTCCCCCATTGCATGATTTGAATCTCTCCACACTCTATTGGCCATTGCTGTGCTGGAAGACTGGGAAGTACATTCCATGGACATCAAATCTGCCTTCCTCAATGGAGATCTAGATGAGGAAATTTACATGGAGCAGCCCCAAGGGTTTGTCATGCCCAGAACAGAGGGAAAAGTTTGTTGGCTTTCCAAAGCTATATATGGCCTAAAGCAAGCATTGTGGCAATGGCACCAGAAGATGCATGGGTCACTACTTGGTCTCTCTTTCACTTGTACCCTCTCAGATTCAGGCATCTATGTCTTGATGAACTCCACCCATCTGCTTATCATAGTGCTCTATGTGGATGACATCACCATCCTAGGAGGATTGCTACAGGAAGTCGAAGCATGTAAAGCAACCCTGAAGACTCTGTTTGAGATGACAGATTTAGGAGAAATCAAGTCTTATCTGGGTTTACACATCACTCAGGATAGAGACCAGTGCACCCTTGACATCAATCAGGAAGCATACATTTCAGATGTATTAGACTGCAACCCTATGGCAACTCCTCTTCCCTCTAACATCTTGCTCACCAAAGCAGAAGATACCTACACTGCCCCTTCCTCTCTTCATAGTGAGTATCAACAGCTCATTGGGTCCCTTCTCTATGCCACCATTGTCTCTAGACCTGATATCACATTCACAGTCATGAAGCTATCACAATTCCTGTCTAATCCCCTTCCTTCACACCTCTCACTGGCATGCCATGTCCTACACTACCTCAGAGGGAGCTTGCACTTCTGCATCCGATATGGCAGACTGGAAGGAACTGGAGTCATAGGGTACTCAGACTCTGACTGGGCAGCAGACAAAGATGATCGCAAGTCGATCAGTGCATATGCATTCCTTCTAGGTGGAGGAGCAATCATGTGGTCATCTAGAAAACAACACACTGTGTCACTCTTGTCTACCAAAGTGGAGTACATGTCTCTTTTGCAGGCTGCAGCACAAGGGATGTGGCTGCAATCACTGTTGAAAGAGATAGGATTTGGTTTCACTTTTCCTCTTTCACTCTATGGGGATAACAAAGATTCAATTGATATCACCACAAATCCCATCATAATGCATGGTATGAAACACATAGACATTTGCCATCACTACATACATGAATGCATCTCCTCTAACAACATATCCATACAATGTCTCCCTTCTGCTCTCATCACTGCTGATATCCTCACCAAACCCCTATCTCTTCCTTCCTTTTCTACCCATTGCTCTGGTTTGGGTCTTGTGGAGTGTGCACCCAGCATGGGGGGGTGTTGATGACTA
This sequence comes from Albatrellus ellisii, assembly GCA_003314395.1. NCBI lineage: Eukaryota > Fungi > Basidiomycota > Agaricomycetes > Russulales > Albatrellaceae > Albatrellus > Albatrellus ellisii. Next base: position 13,768 of record QLPN01000430.1, read on the forward strand.
TGCAATATGTATTATATAACATTCACTTCCCCTTTTTGTCTACATACTGTACTCAGACACACACACACACACACACACACATGGGTACACACATCTTACTGTACAAAGGACTCTGGTCCATGTACTACTAGCTTTACTATAAGTAGCACATGCATACACAATACAATACAAGAACTATTCAAGTTCCACTTGTGTGAATGACTTGTGTTTCACAAATCTTGTGTTTGAAGAATTCAGGTTTCAGTGGGACTATGTCCTTGTTGTCATCCTCTACCCCCTTCTTATGGTCTGAACATCTCAACAGTAGGTCAGGGTTGACATTGGAGGCACCAGGCTATGAATCATCTTGATGCTGAACCTAGACAAATAAAGCAACCAGCACACTTGGTGACAGTTAAGCTTCTGAGCCATCATAAAGTATTCCAAGTTCTTGTGATCCATTATCACTTGAACTGGATGAACCAACCCTTCCAAATAGTGACACCAGGCTTCTAAAGCATGGATAATGGCCAACATCTCCTTGTCATAGATATCATAATTATGCTCAGCAGGGGATAAACCCTTACTGAGGTAAGCAACAGGGGCCACTTGTTGTCAAGACAAATCTGGGACAATACAGCACTGGTGGCATAGCCAGAGCTATCAGCTTTGACATGGAATTGGTGATGCACATTGTTGAACTCTCTTGCACTCTACTATGATTCCCATTCATAATATACTGTCAGCCCTACTTACCATATAGTCTGTGCACATGACTACCCTGTACAAATACTCACTACCTTGTATCTGCCAATTAACACTTCTAATGTTCCTGCTCCCTCACTCATCTGTCACTCTGAGCACCAGTTTACTGGGTGTTCTAGCTCTTACTTCATGTATGCCTGCAGTCTTGAGCCCCAGATTCCTGGGAGCTCATCACACATCAGGGAGCACCAGAACAGTGCTAATAGTGGCCTATTGGATGGTCTTAGAGAAAGTTCATGATAAGAGGATCCAGAGTGACAAGTTTAGGATGTCTTAGCAATGCTTTTAGAGTGACTTAGGGATCTTAGACTTAGTTCTTAGGGTTGTTGAAGTGAGATGAGATTTGAGTGAGATCAAGCACAGTATAGGTGAATCCCTAGATTGCAAAGTTGACAAGACTGGGGTTTAAGACCACTAGGCTTTCAATTACTTATACAAAACCAGAGCTCTATAAAGATAGTACAAGTAAATAAGGTTCACTGATCAACAATGATTGTGCAGCAATCAACAAGATCATGTGACCAAGTCATGTCCATAGTAAGCTAAAGTAAATGTAGCCACAAGCATGAAATGAATGAGATATTAACAAAGGTAAATAAAGATGAAAGAGGAAGTCCTTGCTAATTGTATAGTAATAGTCCTTAGCAAGTAAATGTTATGATAAATAAAAGAAGAAAAGATAAAGATGCTTTACAGTACTTGGAGCTAAGCTCACAGCTAAGTAATTGAATACTATAGTACTGTAAAGGACAAGAGATAGAGTCCTTACTATAGGTTGGAGCTAGGCTCATGGCTGTAGTTAATATTACACTTATTGTAAGTAAGATAAAAGAAAAAGAAAAAGAAAACCATTACAAGGTGCCAAAGCAAGTGCCTCATAACAAACAGGTTCTGATCAACCAGCATCCTGTATGTAAAAGTGAGTTGCTGAGCTTCAGTTACTTCTGATTAGATAGTGTTGGCAGGAAGGAGTTGGGAGTGAAAGTCTCCAGTTAATTTTGATGTAGATGGAGGGGGGGAGTGGTTGAGCACTATAGTTAGGGGATAACTGTTGGATTTGTCTAGTTTTTATGATGCTGAGCAGTTCCTTCACTATATTTCTCTATCTACATTACCTATCTCATCTACCTCTTATCATATCTCTCACATCTCTCTGTGGCTCTGCTCTTATCTCATCTGGCTCCTCTCTTACATCTTATGGCTCTGCTCTATCATCTACCATGGCTGTGCTCTATCTTCTTCTTATAGTTATATCTTTGTCATACCATTTGTAGCTCCACTACAACTCTATACTTTTGTCTCCTTATCTACTTTTCTCCCTTGTCATCTCAGGCCTTTCTCTTAAGTCATTCCACACTCAGGAAAGCATATTTTCATCTACTCTGTGCCCTCATGTCTGGCATCCCTTCTCTTATGGCTGTGCTCTTTCCAATCTCCCTCTGTACCCTCCTACCCACTATCCAATCAACTCTTGCTGCTTTCATTGTCACCCTTGCCTGCCCACTCCTGGTTCAACAATAACTGCTGAAGGGGGAGGGCTAGAAGGACTCCTTTGATGTTATCTCAGGAGTTTTGACTTGTCATCTCTTCAGCTTCTAGCTAGGTATATAAGGGGTTGGGACTATTATCTAAGTGGGACAATATGCTATACATGATTGGTAGACAGTAAGTTCACATGTGGAGTGGGTGGAACATAAAGAGATCAGGCAGGCTGAGTAATTACTCACATGGCACATCAGTCATCTTCACATACCTGTCAGACAGAGGTGAAACATAGAAGCTGAGAAGCAGAAGCAGGTATATAATGACATCCTGAGAAACTTCTCATGGAGGAAGAATACTCCATGCATCGAATCTTAATCTATATTAGAATGGGACTACAATTGGTAAGCAGTCCCATATTAGGGAAAAACAGTGTGTTATCAGGTCAACACATGGTTGAGATATTGGCACTACAAAAAGTTGTCCCCTGGTGTGGCACACTGCACATGGCATGCATGTGGCAATGCAGCATTTGCATGGCAGTGTAGCACAGTGTACCAGCACATCCTGGCTTTTTTTTACAACCACTTGCACTGCTGCTCATTGCCCCCATGCTGCATGTCCTGGCTGCTCACCACTGCCATGTACTGCATCCATGGGCTGCTCATCATATCTGAGCTTCTACCCCCCACACTGCATGCATTTGGTGCTCACCACTGCCAAGTGTTGTATGTGCTGGCTGCTCATCATACCTGACTATGCTGCATGTGTTGGCTACCCACCACCACCATGTGCTGCATAGCCTGGCTGCATATCATTTTCATTATAAAAAAAGCAATTACATGCAGGAGAAGCTGACCCATTCACTATCCCCACAGACTGTGGCTCCCTCCCCCCATGCTGCCACACTGCCACTGTACCAGCACAGTGTGGTGGCTTGCTGGTTCACTGGTACATCCTTTTCCCATGCCTACCCATGCACCCATGCCACTGCTGCATCAACAGCATGTGGTCCCCTATCACCTGCACCACCACTGTATGAACAGCACACTGTGTGTGGCCCAGTACCACACCCCACCATGGTGTGCTCAACAGGCACTGTGCAGCTGAAGTGCCAGCTGGTAACTGCACAGTGTATGAGGCCATGTGGGCCTGTGTCCTGGCTGGTGACCACATGGCACATGAAGTCTTGTGGGCCCATGCTGCTCTCAGCTGCACATGTCACAGCAGCATCATTGGACAGCTCAAACCATGCTGGGGTGTGATGGGGCACTCACAAGTTGAGCAGGAACTGGTGCTGGTCTGTGGAGGTGACATTGGTGAGGGCAGTCTCATACCTGTTGTATGATTTTCTTTTTTTCTCTTTGGATGCAGGGATGGGGATGCTGGACGTGTGTGGGCAATGCAAGTAACACCATGTACACCATGATGGTGGACACACTCAGCATGCCACTCAATGTGCTGCCCCCAGGATGACATGTAGGTGCATGATTTTTTCTTGCACTACATACTGCTTACTAACACCTGCATGCCTATGTGACTGCTGTATCAATGGTGTGCAGCCCCCCTACTGCCCCCTGTGCCACCACTGTACCAACAGTGGGTGGCCACCACCTGCTAACCCACACTGCAGCTGTACCAGGGCCCTGTGCCAGCATGTGTGCCTGTGCCACCATACTTGCATGGTGTGGCAGCTTGACTCACTGCCTGCATCCACTGAAGATGATGTGGGCAACTGGTATGTCCCTCCTCCTATTCCTACCTGCATGCTCACATCACCACTGTGTCAACAGCACACAGCCATTACCCTGCCCACACCACCACTGTACAATCAGTGTGCAGCCACCACCTCACCCACACCAATGCTGTACCAGCACAGTGTGGCAACTTGCCCACCTGCCCCAACCACATCCACTCAAGATGATGTGGATGATTGGTACATCCCTTCCCCTGTGCCCACCCATGCACCACCACTGTATGAACAGTGCAGTTCTTTTTGCTATATCATCCTCAGAGAGCTAAGGTCCATTTCCTCATCTCTTTTGAATCTAACACCCATCTAATAGCATATAGTACATCATCACCTGCACTGCCACTGTATGAGCAGTGCGCAGCCACTACCACCCCACCCAGACCACCATTGTACTAACAGTGGGTGGCCACCACCTGGCCACCCACACCACTGCTGTACCAGGATGCTGTGCCCACATGCACACCTGTGCCACTGCTGTTGCAGCACAGCATGGCAGGTTTCTGGCTCACTGCCCACATCCATGCAGGCAATTGGTACATACCTCCCCCTCTGTGCTGACCTGCACACTCGTGTCACTGCTGTGTCAACAGCATGCAGCCCCCTACCTGTCTGCACTGCTGCCATACAAACAGTGCAGTCACCACCTTGCCTGTGCTACCACTGCACAGCATGCTGCACATTCCTCCTGTGCACATGCACTGTGCTGTGCTGGTGTATGCTGGCAGACAAACATCATGCCCTCTTTTTCCTTTCCTTCTTTCATCCTCAACTTCCCTACATCACAGGTATGTGTTCTGTCAACAGAACTATCAATTATATTCAACTTTGTGCCTACTCTTCATCCACTTCTACTTACATCTATCATTCTTTCCTTTTATTCTCTGTTGCTATATATATCTACAACTGTAATCATATCTTATTAGTCAATAATTCAATCCAGCAGGTATTTACTCTATCTTGATGTTTTGCAAACCTCTTGGTTCTGTTGATACCATTTTTTTTAACAATAACATGTTGGGCAGGATGTTCAAGTTATGTTTTTCTGTATTGAATCATGCTACTATATCCATGAGTATCATTGTGCCTGCAAGTAGGCTGAGTACTTTGGCTATACAATCATGTTGGTCTTTCTTCTATTTTTATGTATCTACACCTAAATGCTTTGGCAGTGTTGATTACCATATTTTCTCTTTTACTTTCCCTTCACACAGGTCCAGTGTTCCTGGGTTGATGGACAGGGAGATGTATGAGTAGTGATCATTGTCAGTACAATCCACCTGCACAGGCTTTGCTAATTGGTATGTCTGGGTATGGGTATGGGTGTGGGTATATGGACCAGACTCCAATCATGTGGACATGTGGGTCTATGGGTATGGTTTTCATGGGTGATAGCCAGGGGTGATCACTAGGGATGGGGACAGGAATGGGACATTGGTGAGGAATGTTGCAACTTATTTAACTATGTCTGATTCAGTTTATGCTGCAATGCAATAGGTCTTTACTTTATAGCTGGAGAGGCAATTGGAATTGGTCTGTAGGTTGGGATTGGTCTGTAAATTGGACTTGGTCTGTAGACAGATAGAGTAATGTGTCCTTTCATTTTCTGTTGCAACAAGGTATGTATACTTTCACAGATGATGCTTTATAACTCAATGTTGCAATGCAACAGGTTTTTACACTAGTCTTAACTCTAAGTTTAAATGATCATGTGAATTTTCCCAGGACATAACCCTAAGTGATGTGTGAAAGGAGAGACTTGGTACCACCTGAGCAGAGGGTGCCCCAGGTACACCCAACCCTAAAGGTAGGTTTCCCAGGTCCATGGTGTACCCCATGGTTATTTACCCCTAATCCTAACCCTACCTAAATAGGGTCACATGATGTAATATTATACGATCACAAAATTTGCAGCTGTATGCAGCTGAGAAGCCAAGGCTCATGTTCATACTGTCAGGACATGTTATTTTTCTCTACATTTTACAATTTCTTTCTATCTTATCACTTGAGGTCTACACCATACATCCTATCTCTTCTTATCTAGATCACTCACAATAATACATGATTCACTTGTCATCAGACTGATTACTGATTACTTATGACACATATTCCCACAGATACTTACAGATCATTCTCATGCATGCTGTGCATGACATCATACTATCTTCATTTTCTACTTACAAATGCCTGCCCTACAGCAACATACACAGTCTGTGTGCACAGGCATTTACTATATATACTGTACTATGTAGTGTACTTGTTCCTTAGCATAGTACTTCTGAGATATCTGCTTCATAGCAAGTTAGTCTCTTCAATACTAGCATCCAATCATCCCTTCTAATCTCATAAGTACTTGTATATGACCTTGCTTATAGTGTTGGCCTCACACATACTTCTCATACTTCACATGAGGCTTGGCTCCTCAGCTGCATACAGCTGCAGATTTTGTGAAATTTTCTTGATGTTTTTGTGATTTTGTGATTGCATAATATTACATCATGTGACCCTATTTAGGTAGGGTTAGGATTAGGGGTAAATAACCATGGGGTACACCATGGACCTGGGAAACCTACCTTTAGGGTTGGGTGTACCTGGGGCACCCTCTGTTACGAGGCACTTGCTTTGGCACCTCGTAACGGTTTCTTTTTCCTTTTCTCTTTTCTTTCTCTTTCTTACTTACTAGTAAAGTGTAGTATTATTACTACAAGTGTGAGCTTAGCTCCACTTTACTTAGTAAGGACTTATCATTTTCTCTTTTCTTTTATAGTATTTAAGTATCTACATACTTAAGTGTGAGCATAGCTCCAGATACTATATTAGACTTATCTTTTCTCTTTATCTTTCTTTTTATTTATTATAACATTTACTTGCTAAGGACTATTACTATACAATTAGCAAGGACTCTCCTTTCTCGTCTTTATTTACCTTTGTTTTCTCAAGTTCACTTCGCACTTGTGGCTGAGCCACTCATATCACATGAACAGTTACTTACTGCGCCTTACTGCGCAACTTTACTATACTTAGATCACTAGTCTTGTATAAATAGTTGACAAACTGGCAGTCTTAAACCCCAGTCTTGTCAACTTCGCAATCTAGGGATTCTCCTTTTCTGCGCTTGACCTAAACTTGCTATCAACTCACTCCTCTCTAAGAACTCAGTCTAAGATCTCTCGGTATTAACTAAAAGTCATCTTACGCTAAAAGTCAATCTGGATTCCCATATTGTTATTGGTGGAATTATCCTCATAACCATCTCGCTAATCCCACTCTTCATCGTCATCCGGAATCTCTATTATGTTCATAACACCAATATCCAAACTTTGGTTACCAGGAGTAACATTCTAGACCTTCCCTAAGACCGTCCAATAGGCCGCTCTTAGCACCCTCTGCTCAGGTGGTACCAAGTCTCTCCTTTCACACATCACTTAGGGTTATGTCCTGGGAAGAGTTAAGATTAAGATTTGATGTATGGAGTATTCTTCCTCCATGAGAAGTTTCTCAGGATGTCATTACATACCTGCTTCTGCTTCTCAGCTTCTATGTTTCACCTCTGTCTGATGTCAGGCTGCTATTATTCTCTCTATTTTTCTCTTCATTTTTCCTATCTTTCTTATATTCCTGTCATCATAGATCTCACAATCACTCCTGATCTATCAAAGCAATTCTCATGGTCATGCATTCCATTTGTTTGTCTTTATCAGCTGATGATGTGCCAGCTGTCCAATCTCCAACCAGCCCACTTATGATGTAGTTATGACTCCTTTTCTCACTACTGCTGTGGAATCTTACTTATTGTTCCCACCCTGACTGCAGAGTGCTTACTTATTGTTCTCACTATTGCTGTGCTTATTGTACAGCACTGATGTGTCCCTCCTATTATTAGCTATGACCTCATCTCTTTTTGTTCTCATATTCCAGCCCTATAGTGTATAGCATGGTCTGTGCACTGGTTCCAGTACTATAAATACAATAGTCCACTTAGCATTTTATCCCCAGTTCTGATCATCTGGGATATCCACTAGCCTTTGAAGCAAGGTTGTCCTTATTTGTTTTAGCCTTTCTTCCTCAGTTGTTCAGCTTCAATGTCTAGTGTTGGCCTCACATCTGACAGGTATGTGAAAATGACTGATGTGCCATGTGAGTGATTACTCAGCCTGCCTGATCTCTTTATGTTCCACCTGCTCCACATGTGAAACTTACTGTCTACCAATGATGTATAGCATATTGTCCCACTTAGATTAATGGCAAAGTGTCAGACTGCTATTATTCTCCTTATTTTTCTCTTCATTTTTCCTATTTTTTTCTATGTCTCTATCACTATAGATCTTATAATTGCTCCTGATCTATCAAAGTGATTCTCATAGTCATGCATTCATCTTGTTCATCTTTATCAGCCCACTTACAAAGCACTTATGACTCTTTTTCTCACTGTTACTGCAGATGCTCACTCAGCTTTCTCATGATTGCTGCAGAGTATCATCAATCATTCTCACACTTACTGCAGACATCAGTCATCCTCTTTATGATTGGTTGTTATTATTATCTCTACTGCAGTCTTTGCTAGTTCATATGCCTGCCCTAGAGTACAGTACTATATATACTATACAACTCCTAGCATTTATTCCCCAGTTCTGATCATCTGGGATATCCACTAGGTACAGTTTAAGCTCTCCTTCAGTTGTTTGGCTTCAACATAGCATTGGCCTCATACAAAGGTGACAAAGAGGTGACTAGATAGGAAGAATCTGGAAGTGCAACACCAGGTTATGATAGATAACAAAGAAGGCAACCCAGCCCAGGATGAGGGCCAAGAGTGCAAGCAGGTAACAAAGAAGAGGAAAGGTTGAGGAAGGACTGATTCAGACAGCTCTCAGGAAGAGAGAGGAGAAGATGTCCACTTAATATTTCTGTACTGCAGAGCTACTATATATACTGAGGTGCAGTGCACACAGACTGGTTGAGCCACATATGTGTGGGGTGTGGGTGCCTAAAGTGAATGATGGCATGAGAATCCAACAAAGTCAAAACCCCTGAGATGACATCAAAGGAGTCCTTCTAGCCTCTCTTCAGCAGCTACCCCATAATTGTAGTGCCTGACCACTCCCCCCCTCAGCATATCTCATAATTGTTTTGTATTAGATGACATATTATATAATTATATTTGGATTATATTATCATTTTGCACATAGCACAACTTGACAAAGAGTCTGATGCATCTTATATAAGCAATTATGTAATCATTTATTCACACTGTATGTGTCAATGTATCTTATTTATTGTTCTTTACTAAGTTATCTACAATGTTCTCAGCAACCAATGTTGACCCCAAAGTTGACCTTGGCATTGGCCCAGACACTTTCCTTGTGTGCAAGAGTGCTATTTATGGCAATTATAATTATATAATCCAAAAAAAATTGTGAAATATGCTTATATAATTTTAATCTAATGTAAAATGATTACATAATTGCTTATATAAGATGCATCAGACTCTTTGTCAAGTTGTGCTATGTGCAAAATGATGATATAATCCAAATATAATTATATAATATGTCATCTAATACAAAACAATTATGAGATATGCTTGTTAGCATGGGGTTTTCTTGCTCTTCGCCCCAGCACCTGCGTCCCACACTTTCTTTACATAAGCCCAGTCTGTGCACCACTCTGCCTGTACTTAAAGGCTTCTATAGGAACATTGATAGTCAGTCGAGTACCTACTCTCTCCCAGCCATGGAACCACTTATCATTCTTTACTATTCATACTTTGCAACCATGCTGGCACTTCTACTTCTACTTGGGCTGCTGCCCAGTCTGTACCCACACACTCGCACCAATTTCCTCTACTCTCCTTGAATGGAGTGCCCCGGCCTCAGGTGACCACGGCGCTGAACCTCATGCATTAACAATGCTGACATAGTTAGAATGTGGACCTGACAAGGCAAGTGCCTACCTATCATGACATGTACTGAAATGCATACTGTGAGGCTGATGTTAGTTGAAGCTGAACAACTGAAAATACTAAAGACAAGCAGGACCATTGCACTTAGATAAATAACCTTTATAAATCTATAGCAGAAATGCTCAGTCAATATTGGAAATGACTGAGGGAAAATATGGGGAAGTCCTATAGGTATTTATACATCAATGAACAGAATCACATGTGAAGGTATATGCAATCTCATGTGAATTGTGTATGTCTTGGAATGGAAAGGAAAGAGTATATGAAGAGATGACACCTGTCATGTGGATGCAAATAGAAAGGAATGACACTGCAACTTGAAAACATTGTGCATGCAGGTTTGGGCAAGCAAGGACAAACAGAATAGATGTGATTAGATAGTAGTGAATCTCTGAGGGGAGAGGAACAGTGATCATGGCTGCAGCAACAAGAGTAGATGTGGACACAGTAGGTGCCACATGCAGTAAGGGGTAGAGAGCTGCAGGGGAGTGTGAGGGTAAGAATAGGATAGGGTAGTGGGAAACTTACTCAGACACAGTGGTGAGACATCTGAGAGAGTCATATAGTAGAGTGTCTATCCTATATAGTGATTGTAGGTAGAGTTGGAGCAGAGTATATGTGAGATGAATACAACAACTACCATGTAGGGAGGGATGCACATTGTCCTGGAGAAAGGAGTGGTGTGTGAGTGTGTGGAAATATGTGTGGATTGTCCATGGAGGTGCAGTCAGTGTAACATGTATAAATGTACAAAGTGCTAAGAGTGGCCTATTGGATGGTCTTAGGGAAAGTTTGTGATAACTATACCCCTGGTAACAAGGTAGTTGGTATGTGCTTGATATGCATAGTAAATGTTCCTGATGATGATAAAGAGAGGGATCAATGAGATGACAATAAGAATGATACTGCCAATGACTAAATGAGGATCCAGAGTGATGAGTTTAAGATGTCATAGCAATGTTTAGTGTGACTAAGAGATTTTAGACTTAGTTCTTAGGGTTATTGAAGTGAGATGAAGCTGAGTGAGATCAAATGCAGTATGGGAGAATCCCTAGATTGCAAAGTTGACAAGACTGGGGTTTAAGACCACCAGGCTTTCAACTACTTATATGTCCTAAAGATAGTACAAGTAAGTAAGGCTCATGGATCAATGATGATTGTGCAGCAATCAATGAAGTCACATGACCTAGAATGCATTCATGGATATAGTAAATGGCTCAGCCACAAGCATGAAGTGAACAAGAGATAAACAAAGGTAAATAGAGATGAGAAAGGTGAGTCCTTGCTAATTGTATCGTAATAGTTTTTAGCAAATAAATGTAAGATAAATAAAAAAAGGAGATAAGAAAGCTTCATAGTACTTGGAGTTAAACTCACAGCTCAGTATATAAATACTGTAGTACTATAAAGAAAAAGAGATAGAGTCCTTACTATAGGTTGGAGCTAAGCTCACAACTGTAGTTAATACTATGCTTATAGTAAGTAAGATAAAAGAAAAAGAAAAAAAGAAAACTGTTATGAGGTGCCAAAGCAAGTGCCTCATAACACAAAGTGTGTGTGGAGTAAGCAACAGTGAGTGGGGAAACAAGCCAAATGAAAACAGCATAGTAGGTACACACAAAAGTCAACAAACATCAATTTCAACACTCCTCCTCAATGTGTATCTGGTATGTTGATCAAACCAAGATGTTGCCAATGCTGAACAAAAGCCAGCTGTGGCAGGGCTTTGGTGAAGATGTTGGTAGTGTTAAGGGAACTGGGGACATAGTAAAAGTTGGCCTTTTTCACATTGACCATCTCCTGAACAAGATGATAGTCAATGTCAACATGCTTCATACAATTATGAAATGATTAATCTTTTTTCAGCCAGATCATGCCTTGATTGTTGCAGGTGATAGGAATTGGTGGTAGATCTAAGAGTGTGCAGATGGAACACAACCAAAGGGCCTCCTTGCCAGCATGATGAGTAGTCATGTATTCAGCTTCACATGTTGATGAAGCTGTGGTTTCCTGATGCTTTGAGCTCCATGAGATACTGCTGCTACCCAATGACAAGGTGTAGCCAGATGTCAAATGTCATGGTGCTGTATGCTCAAGTCTGGGTTCACCACCATAGCTAGAGTCAGTGTATCTGTCAGACTCCTATCACTGGCTTTATTCCCTGCTGTTATTATTTCTTTTCTTTTACTTTCTCTTATATTTTACTTTTGATATGATTAGATTAGATCATCTTATCTTTCCATCTTATCTGATCTATATCTAATCCTCTATCTTATCACAGTCTTTACTGCCTCATGCGTTGGATACCACACATGCTGCACATGTGCTGTGCCTGTTCTCAGGCCTGCTGGACTTCCTACTTACTTTGCCTACCCTAGAGTACTGTGCCTGGTCTGTGCACATTCCCTAGTACTATAAGTAGTTGCTGTAGTTAGTGAATAGACCCCAGCTTGTTACAGCTGGTTCCACCCTTCTACTTTGGCTGAGTCCTCTCATCCCTTAGTCTTAGTTCCAAGGCAGCTCCCATTAAATGAGGCAGGGATAGATTGGGTTTGTGGCATTTGCTATGATGTCCATTGTAGGTTTGTTGGTCCTGACAGTATCCAGAGATAATGAGTGGTGCTGTGCCTCCCAACAGCAAGTGGAGTGTCTGGTGCCTTTCAAGTACCATACAACATGTTGCACACCCTGCCAGTGTTTGTGCCTGGGGTTGGTATTGAACTGGCTCATATGGTTAATGGCATACACTATGTCTGGTCTGGTCCTGGGCACCAAATACATGAGGGATCCAATGAGCTTGCAATAAGGTGTGTGTTGTTGACTTCATCCATAAGCTTACTAACATCCTCCTTCCACTTCAAGTTCACTACTGTACACACACATATACATCTACATACATGTGTACACTTTCCCTTTGTCTATACTTCTATGGTCTGTGCTCCACTTTACTTACTATAAGTAGATCACAGTGTTACCATAACAGAATAAGAACTATTCTAGTTCCCTTTTTACACATGACCTGCATTCATCATGTGTGTCATATCATGCCAGTCCACATCACTAGTGGGGCAGTTGAAATGTGTAAGCATGATGTGGGGATCTAAAGGGGTGGAGACTGGGTGGGCATCAGACATGTTGAAGTGCTCAATGATGGTGTCAATGAGGGCAAGTTGTAAGAGATAGACTGAACAGGCTTGCCACTGATGAGTGATTGTGATCCCCACTAACCATTTGATGGGGCCCAGTTTGACAAGATCAAATTTGGTCTGGATTTGTTGTTTGATTCATTGCATTTTGGCAGGGGAGTCAGTGGCTGCATTCATGTCATTGACATGAATTACAATGATAGCTTTGCTGGCAGGGGTTGCATGATAGTAGATACTCCATTCTACACAAAGTTGAGTGAAGCCTAGTGATGTGAGTGTGGCATGCAGAAGTTTGTTGACAGTATGACCACCCTGTTTAAGACCATAGATCCCTTTGAGTAACAACCAGACAAGATTGTTGTGTTGACACTCTTCAAATCCCACTGGTTGCTCCATCCAGACTTCCTCTTCTAGTTTGCCATGTAGGAACACAGTTTTGATTTTGAGTTGTTCAATTTCCCAATCTAGCAAAGCAGTGATGTGCAAGGCAATCCATTGGGATTCAATGCATGTGACAGGAGAGTATGTGTTGGTGTAGTCCAAACCAGGGATTTCAGTGAAGCCTTGTGCCACTAGAAAGACCTTGAAGTGTACAGGGTCATTGGCTCTGTCATGTTTGAGTTTGAAGATGGGTTGACAGTGAACGACTTTATGGCCAGGTGGAACAGATGTATGGGGCATGAGTTTATAGACTTGATGTTGGTGCATGCTGGCCAATTTGTCAAGATAGCCCTGATTCCATTGTTCCACTTGAGGTGAGGCAAGGGCTTCAGCCCATATGTGTGGGTCCTGTGTTTGCATGTTGGCAGCAAGGGCAGCAGCTTTGGCAAAATCAATGTGGGGATGGTCTGAGGTAGTGGGCTGATGACTGTGTGGTGGCCAAAGTTGGATGTGGGATTCACACAAGCATAAGGAAGGCATGGGGATGTGGGAGCTGTGGTGCAAGGGTGGTGGTGATGGGGGGAGGGGTGATGCAGAGGAGGCATGAGAGGAGGGTATGGGGGGTGGTGGTGAATCTGGGGGAGTTATGTAGTGTGGGTAGTAGATGTTGAATATCTATGTACATTTTTACTGTATGTTTTTCATTCGGCTTTTCTTATTTGTACCATACACATACATACACTTACACATTTTTCTCCAGCTGCTCCACTTATTACAACAAGGGTCACATGTCCCTCAACATACAGTAGTCCCTGCATTCTTACTTTCTTCACTCCGCATTAACCTTATCATATGAATACTATATAAGAAGTACTCTCTATGATACAACTCCTCAGACACTTTTCCCTTCATCTGAGTGAGTATCCTCACTCCTACTCAATCACCTTATTCTCACATACAGTCCTGCAGTGTCTATCTCTCTCACTATTGCGTGTGGCTTCTCTTGCCACACCCCTATATCACTTGCAGGTACATCTTACTTACTGAGACACTTTTCCCTTCATCTGATGTCTATCTCTCTCACTATCACATGTGGCTTCTCTTGCTGCACCCCTATATCACTTGCAGCTCATGTCTGCACTCCTATATACCTTAGGGGTTTTCTACAGTGCAATCAAAACATATCACCTCCTTACCATTGTCTGCCCTAGCCTGCTTAAACAGGTTATGGGCCCTGCCCAGCACAGGGCAGACAGTGCCATCATCTCCACCTATTGCTTAGCCATCATCATCATCCTATCTCAGATTCATCCAACCAATGCCTCTCCATTGCCCAAAGTTGAGATCCCTCCACTACAGGGAGAAGCTAACTACAAGAGATGGTCAAGTCTAGTTCAAAATTTCTTAGTTGTTCTTGGGATCTGGTACACCATATCTGGCAACAAACCAGTAGAAAAATACAGCACCATTGTGACCAAAGAAGCAAACAAGGATGGACCCAAGGAAACAGAATGGCAGATAATCAATGTGGATGAACTCATGGAGTGGGCCCAAGACAATGCAAAGACAAGTGCATATCTCAGCATCTTCACTGGACCCACCACAGCGCACCACATCGACGAACACAACAACTCAGCATGGAAGAACTGGCAGGACCTCAAAAAGGCCTTTGGGACATGTGGTGCAATGGCTACTTTCCACACCCTACATGCTTTCCATCAGTTCAAATTCGACACTAATCAGCCTTTTGCAAAGCAAATTGAGCAACTGCAATTGGTGCAAGTTGAACTCACTGACTTCAGCCACAAAATTTCCAACAATGAAATGGCCATCACCATGCTTATGGGCCTGCTGGAAAGTTGGTCGAACGTCATAGCAGCCTTTCTGGCAAACCTATTCCAAATTTCTGCAGATGATGTGTGCAAACACATCATTGATGAAAATGATTGTGTCTCTGGCAACACAGGAACCTCCCTCTTCTCATCCATGCAGTGTGCAGGATTTTCCAACTCACCCTCCACTGGCCTCACCTCCCATGGGAAACCACACCTCAATCATTATACATGCACTAAGTGCAGACCTGGAGGACATGTGGATGAGTTTTGCTGGATATTGCACCCCGAGATGAAAAGGAATAGATCTACTGCTAAGTCAACTACTACTGCTGCCGCTGCTATTGCCGATCCACCTCCTGTACCTCCTGACATGCATTCTACTCTTAACATGATGGGAGCTAACTCCTCCACTTTGTTCTATTTTGACATGTGCCACCAGTGGATGCTGGACAGTGGTGCTAGCGACCACATCAGTCCACATCCTGCTGATTTCATCCTGAACACCATACTTAACATGCCTGGATCTATCCGTCTTGGCAACAACACCACTATGGCATACTTGGGAGTTGGCACCATAAAAGCCACTACAATCATTAATGGGATAACAACACACATTGATGCGTACTGGGCATGTATAAGAGAGGTATCTATAATCACAACCACAGTAAATGCTGAAGGGTGCAAGCTGTAAGATCCCCTAGACATCAATAGAGAGAGAGTTAGTAGATTAGGGTGAGATATGTGATAATGCAATGCAACTGGGTGACAATGTAGAGATATGGCAGAAACATGGTGCAACAATGACAATAATGAAGACTTGTAATGCAACGCAGTGGAGAATGCAACGCAGTGGGGAATGCAATGCAATAGAGAATGCAACACAATAGAGAACACAATGCAATAGAGAATGTGATGGAGAACACGATAGACACTCAGCGAAATTTATAGCACAACTTACAGGGCACGCACTTTCATTCTGAGACTTGGATGGGAGAAAGGAAAACAAATTGTGGGCAGGAGAAATCTGGGTATTTTCAACAGATGATGTGCTATCTAAATACAAGCCTAGCTCCAAGACTGGGGCACAACAAAACACAACAGAAAATTTACAGTGTAGGGTCAATCATAGGGATATTTGAAATGAAGTGGAGTCTGTATGCAAGCAAATAGAGTATCATACTATAGTGGATGAGCAAAAGAGGAATAGCACTGATCACACCAAATGCTGACTTCGCGACTTGTGCCTCCATGGTTACTTTGGTGGGTCTAGACCTTGCCTCAGCCTATTCATCCTATCCCTTGTTGGCCAACCTGGTATTGTTTTCTGACACCTGCATGAATGCGCAATTATAGTGACTGTGGATGATTTTCGTGTGTGGCACGTTAATGTCGCTGTGTTCACCTGATGTCACTGTGTTCACCTGATGTCGCTGATGGTCGTTTTTCTGGCGTTACGTGTGTGTGATGCTCATCACCGTATGCAGAAGGTACCTTGCAGAATGGCACCTACTGGCTATATCTCCATGTCACCTCCTCATCGGCCCTGGCCAGCCTGTCGACCCTCAAACCCTCCTATACTACTTGGCATAGGAGGTTAGCACATGCCCCATACTCACTTCTATGCAAATTGCACAACACAACATCTGTCACAGGTTTTAACTCAAATGCCACAGAAGCAGCAGATAATGCCCCATGCACCAGGTGTGCATTCAGAAAATTGGCAAGACGACTGTTTCACCCATCCTCCAAATGCACTGCACACCCACTCAACCTTGTTCATAGTGACCTCATTGGCCCCATGCCAACAATGTCCATGCAAGGCTCTGTGTTTTTTGCCTCCTTTGTAGATGATTTTTTGGGCCATGCGCTTGCTGTTCCCCTCACCTCAAAAGACAGCCTGTCCTGTGCTCTCACCACCTTTTTAGCATGGGCCAAGACTCAGTCCAAACGCAAACTCAAGACCTTTCATAGTGACAGGGGCAGCAAATACATCAACTCCAAGGTATGGAGCATACTGGAAGCCCGGGGGATCACACACAACCTCACGGCCCCATACTCGCCCACACAGAACAGCCACACAGAACGCTGGAACCACACCATCATTAACTCTACTCTATCTCTTCTGCACAGCGCCGGAGTCTTGTGCAGCTTCTGGGAATATGCCTTGCAAGTGGCTGTACACATCTACAACTGTACTCCACAGTGTGCACGCAATTGGACCACACCCCACCAACTGTGGACTGATGGCCACATCCACAATGTCTCATACCTATGCACATTCAGGTGCCTAGCTTACATTGCAATACCCGCTGAATGCCACACAAAACTCAACCCTCATGCACAGCCCATGGTCTTTCTTGGCTATGAGCCAGGGTCCAAAGCATGGCGATTCTGGGATCACACTGCCTGCCATGTCATCATCTCACATGATGCTGTCTTCAATGAGTCCACCTTTCCCTTTTGTCCACAGCTCACACCCACAGCTCCCATGGCATCTGCATCCCTCCTGCCTCCTCCACTGACTGACCATCTGACTTTGGATTCAGACTCTGACATGCCACCACACGACGGTGCTTGCATTAACATCTCAGATATGGTGGCTGCCACTCTGTGCCCTTTTCCACCTGCCACAGATGTGCCCCCTACTGCAGCTGTCATTGCAGGTGCCCCACTGGCACCTGCCTCCCCTCCAGGACTGCCTCTTGTGTCCCCAGCTGTGCCTGGGTCTCTGCTGCACATGCACAAACCACAGCTGCCCATCACGCCACCCTCTGTAGCTCCTCTGATCCCCTCACACACATGCACTATGCATTTTGTCAACCACACACCAGATGACTTCATTCCTTCCATGGGATATGATGGAGCTGGTGGTTGAGATCACACACACTGGACAGCACTTTCAGGTGAGCCCAAACCCACCTACATACTGGAGCTGCTGCATGCTCCTGCTAAGAGCGGCCTATTGGATGGTCTTAGGGAAGGTCTATAATGTTACTCCTGGTAACCAAAGTTTGGATCTGAGTTTGATGCATGTAATAGAGGTTCCTGATGATGATGAAGAGTGGGATTAACAATATGGTTATGAGGATGATTCCACCAATAACAATACGAAGATCCAGAGTGACGAGTGTAAGATGTCTTAGCGACATTTAGTGACTTAGAGTTCTTAGACTTAGTTCTGAGAGAGTGAAGCGAGATTGTAACGAGCTTAGATCAAGCACAGTGTAAGGAGAATCCCTAGATTGCGAAGTTGACAAGACTGGGGTTTAAGACCGCCAGTCTGTCAACTATTTATACAAAACTGACGATCTAACTATAGTAAAGTTGCACAGTAAAGTACAGTAAGTACGCGTCCATGTGATG